>BSBK01000235.1:600000-767500 GCA_027943335.1 Chamaecyparis obtusa | reverse complement strand
AGCTCTCACGATAGACAACCTTAAAAAGAGAGGATTCATCATGCCTAATAGATGTTATCTCTGCCAGGAGGCTGAGGAAGACACTAACCACCCTTTTTTGCATTGTCCTTTCTCTCAACAGGTTTGGTCTTTCTTTTTGCAGGAATGGGCTTTAAGTTGGATTTTCCCCAATTCTATCTAGGATTTTTGCCAGCAGTGGTATTATCCATGTGCTAATGAAAGGGACAAAAAAGATGGACTTTGGCTACTCCTCAAATTGCTTGGAGTATATGGAAAGAAAGAAATAACCGCATCTCTAGGACAAATGCAGTACTCTTGCTTTGGTGTTTGAGAAAGCGAATAGAGGGGTGTTGGAAAATCTTTCGAAAGGTATCAACCAGCACAGTGGGAACAACAAGGATTATCAAATGAGAAAGAATGACTGTAAGAATAGAGTCTAGACTACGTCCTGTGATGGATGGATTAAGATAAACTTCGACGGAGCTGCTAAGGGCAATCCTGGCCCGACGGGTTGTGGTGGTGTTATTAGGGACTGTAATGGTAATCTCATTGCTGCTAATGCTACCCCTCTGGGAACTCAAAACAACCATATGGCGGAAGCTTTGGGAGCTTACTATGGCTTACAACTTGCTAGTAGATTCAAATTTAAAAATATTTGGTTGGAGGCCGACTCAATGAATATTATTAATTGTCTTAAAGGCAATAATCCTCCATCATGGACTATTGAAAATATCATGTCCAAAGTGAAAGACATCATTTCCAAGTGTACCAAAATTCACATAACTCATGTGTACCGTAAGAGTAACACTATGGCGGACAACCTGGCAAATATTGGTGTTAAGTCTGATGAGGTCATCACTTGGGACAGCGAGGTGGATCTCAAAGAGGAAACTAAATCATGCATTTATTATGATAAAATCAATCATAAGGTAAGGAAGATTTGAAATCATTAATAAGACTCACCTAAACTCTACGAAGTCTAATAGTAGTTATGGTAAAGTATGGAACAGAGTTTTAAGCATCATTATTATCAACAGTTCACACACTTTCTAGGTTGTGCCCTCCATTAATTTCTTTATTAACAGGGATTGCAACTTTAAAAATCACTGTCCTAATTCTAACAAGAGATATGTGCTGCTGAATTTCTTAAAAATGGGTGGTGACTTGAAGCGGGAGGAACTTGATAATTGTAAGAAGCTCAAGGAAGCCGACATGGCTATGGTGTGGCAGAAGTTGAGGAAAGGTGGAGTGACCCCTTTTCTGGAAAAATTACATGGTTTCGACAAGGAAGTGACTCAAAAATTTGATGAGGGTTGGAAAAAATGATACTGTCTCTATAGAAGGGAGATCTGTGGAGATAACTATGGAGCTTATTGCTCAAGTTACGGGAATCCCCAATGTTGGCCAGGAGATTTATAGGAATTGCAAGATCCCGGACATGGCTTCCAAAAAATTTCTAAAGTCTGAGAATGAAAAGTTAGATATTGCAGAGGGAAATATAAATGGCTACATTGATCCTGTCAAAATCAAGGAAATTTGGCGCTACGTCCTGCAGGTGGTAATAGAGTATTTTACCCTAGACGGTCACTTCAATCGTGCTCACTCCCACCACTTTATGTTCCTTAACCATTTTAGGTACAAAGATACTATTAACATACCCTATTACGTTCATACTTCTCTGGTTAAAAATATCAATGAGCATAAGAGTTCTCCTAAGAAACCTATTAAGCATGATGGTTTGATTCTTCTGATTTATGAGCATATTATGAGAACTATCCCTAACCCTAGCTCCACCCCTTCATTCAAAAAGAAAAAATGGAGTCCTTTGACTCCTAAGTCTAGTTATGTTAAGAAGAAGGCATAGGACATTATGGGTAGTAGCTTGAAGAAAATTTTTTCGGAAGAGAATGAAGCCGAGGACTACTTTGAGGGTTTCGAGACTAAGGATTCTAATGAGGAAGGTTCTGGAGAGACTAAAGATATGTAGTATTGGTAAAGAGAAGGAGGATAATGATGATTCTGATGCCATGTCTGCCCTTGAAGATAATAAGGAGGAGGATAACAGTAAGGACTCAGAGGAGAATAACAAGGAGATGACTGAGGGGAAGGATCAGGTGGATGACGAGGCTCACCAACAGGGTATTGATGAATCTCAGGTGCGGGGAGTTGAGATTGATCCTATGTGTACAGAGGAGAAGGATGTAGCTGAAGTAGAGGACTCTAAGAAGAATTGATGCAGAGGTGGCAGGGGATATGGTGGATCCAAGGTCCAAATAACAAAATGAGATCAAGTCAACAAGCTTCTTCAATGTCCAATCTTAATGATCCTAAGATAGCTTCAATAGGTGAAATATCAAAGAACACTCAAACAAGACTCAAAGTATGGTCCAATAGATTCAAATCATGTAATTAAAAATGCTATAAATATTTACAAACTTCTATCCAAGGATTCATACTCAAATCTTCCAAAATTGTCAAACTAGGCTTAACAACTCGGCCTACTAGGTCTCCAACAGTCAAGTTTAACCAATATCCCAAATACTTCCCAAAAAAATTATAGAATAAATCAAATATTTAAATACCCTTTATTGATTAATATAACATACCTCAATTCAAGAAATAGTTGTTTCGGAACATATTCAAGGTTTTGTCCCTGTGCTTCAACAATTAGGCCTCAAAATCCTCACATTTACAAAGGAACCCCTAACTCCTTCCACTTTCAGACTTCAAGATCTTGGAAAGTCTCATTAATAGGTCCTAATTAGAGGAATATGGAACCAATTTGACTCCAAGAGATTTCTAGATACAAAAGCCCCAATTTGCACTTCCAAACCCTTAAAACTAGGGCTTCTCCAATGTCACATTTCCCAAAGCTTCCTAAAACAAATAAAGGTGGTAACACCTTTTCCTCAAAATGTATTCACACAATCAATCATAAACTTGACCCCTCCTTAAGGCCAAATAGATACTGCTGTAGCATACCAAGCAATTTCATTAGTTTCCCTTCACAAAATTTAGTGATCACCAAGAGATTAGCATATCACTGCATTAAATCATGTTAGTGGACTATAATACATGTTATTTCAATGTCATTCCATTAGTTACAGTGCCCAAGGGTCATGGAATGATCATAGCAAATTGGAAATTAACAAAACTGTTAAAGGAATGGCTGCAACAGCATTGCCAGTCGGAATTGATGGAATAAAATTGCAAATACAAAATTCAAAAAAGTATGGATAAGATATATGATCAGTGCCTAATCAGTCCAATGCATCAAACATACAAACCAATTGCAAAAATGTTCCAAACAATTTCTAGAAGTCAAGAAAACAACATTTGAAAGAAGTTTTCTTCTCTAAAATTGGGCACAGTCCGTACAACAGAGTCTCTTGCCCATACAATGGGACTTTGGAACATTTAATCAACTTCAATAGAATACCATAAATGATCCAAATTGGTTGGATGGCTTAAATTGGACTAAACAATAACTAAAATCTAATTCCCTCCTAAATGTCCATGACCGTTATAATTTGAAAATTCAAATTTATAACTTCGTAACTTTAGAATATTTGAAATTACTAAGTATTGAAACTTTACCAAATCACCTAAATGGATTATTGACCATTATTAAAAATTAATTTAACCTATTTGAAACTTGTAACACCTAATTCCAATCTAGACTCCTAAATTTGGTCCTAAGGCTTATGAGGCCTTTTAGGACTGATTACACATTTGCCATTCTTATTACATGAAATGACCTCATAGGACATTATAGGTGCCAAAATCCTCCAATTGATGTCTTTGGATGTCTTTATATTCTTTTATGGCTCCAAGTGTGTCTTCAGAGGTATTTGGGTTTCTTTATGTCTTCTAGGTGCCCCTGCACCATGTTCACCAGCTTTGAAAAGATTCTTGTCCCAAGAATTAGTCTGTGTAATGGATGGTTTAGTCTAAACCATTACTCCAAGGATATGGTGCCTTGGGGAAGGGATGAAGTCCCCTAAGGTCACTTCCCTCTTCTTTCCATACCCTACATTTGCATAAACACATTTGTTAGAACAAAAAATTTTAGAGAACAGTCCTCTCTCATGATTTTGTTGTTTTGCTGTTGGAGGTTTCTGCTCACTGTCCTCCCACATCTGAATATGTTTGTGTATTGTCTGCCCCTCAATAGGAAATTTTACTGAGCCTATTTGAACATACTTTAAATCCCAAATGTCTGCCTTCCTAGTACTATTCAACATTGTCTTATTCAGTCCTTGTTTGGGTGCTTTCCAATCGGTATCATCTTCAATGTTTCCTTGCTTATTAAGAGGAATATTATCACCAAAACACATCAGTACCTTGTCTTTATCCCTGCAAGTCAGTGGATTTAATATAAAATTCTCTTTTCCTTTATGAACAATATAAGTATTAGTGTAACCATTATGGGTTGTCTTCCTCATACATTTCCATGGTCTACCTAATATCATGTGCTCGCAATTCATAGAGATTACATCACACCAAACCTGATCATGATATGACCCTATTGAAAAATTGACAAGAGCCTTCTGACTAACCTTCACATTCAACTCTTGGGTGACCCAAGTGGCACTGTAAGGGTTAGGATGATCTACTAATGCCAATCCCAACTTAGAAACCATATCAACTGAAACCAAATAGCTATGTGCCCCTGAATCAATGATTAGAGTACATACATTGCCTTGGACTAAACATTTAGATTTAAATATACCTTCTTGTGCTGATGTTGGCAATGGTCCTCCTTTCCTCATGAGAAGAAATTATCCTACCTTAGGGTTTGCTGCTTTAGGTTCATGAGTTTCCTCTTCTTCAATCAGATGTACCCTCCTTTCCTTGCCTTGATCAGAGTCTATCCATTTAGGGCATCTAAAAGATTGATGTCAAACTTCATTGCAATGAAAACATCTGCCTGTGAAAATGCCACTTCCTCTTCCTCCTCCAAATCTTCCACCTCTTTGGGTGTGTCCTCCTCTTGCCTCAGAAGTAGTTCCTTTGTCCTTTTCTTCCCAAACCTGATTTTTCCTTCGTCCTCTTCCCCTCATTGAAGAACCTCCTCTATTGCTGCTATTCTACCTTTCACTCTTCCTTTTCAATTTCTCCTCTATTATGAGGGCCAACTGGTGACATTCCTTCACACTTCTAGGGTTAGAAGCCACAAATTCATCTTGAATGCTAAATCTTAAACCACCTAGATACCTAGCAACCTTAACAAATTCATCTTCTTCCAATCCAAATTTTATACTTAGTTTATAAAATTCATCAGTATATGCTTTAACATCTAAGTCTTTTTGTCTTAAACCTTACATTTTCTTATGCCTTTGTACATCAAAATATTTTGGAAGGAAGTTACCTTTTAGTTTTGCTATCATCCTATCCCAAGAGACAATCTTTGGCTTACCTCTTCTCCTTCTGTTTGCCTCTTCATGATCCCACCATAGGAGTGCATGCCCTTTGAGTTTTGTTTTTGCCAATCTGACCCTTTGTTCATCCGATACTTCTTCACTTTCAAAGTAGGCATCCATTGATGCTATCTAGTCCAAAAGATCTTCTTCTTTTAGACTTCCATCATACATAGGGATATCTCCCCTCACCTTATGCTACTCATTATTCACAGCCTTCAGTATCCTAATTGTCCTTTGCTCTTCAGGATCTATTTGTTCCTCTTCTTCTTCTTCTTCTCCTTCTCCTTCCTTATGGGTTTCTTCCTCTTCTTCACTATCAACACCTTCATCTACTGCTCTTCTTTGATTGGATTCCAATGCTTCAAGTTTGGCCAAAAGTGTATTGTAATATTCCTGCAACCTTGTGTTCTTCTCCTTCAACTCTTGGATCTCCTTGGCAGTACCTGCATCCCTTGGGGTCATTTTCACAAACAATAGTCAAACTTATTTAGCAAAGTGTTCCTCTACCCCTTTAAGGATCTACTAGTGCACTCTAATACCACTTGATGTAGAGGTGGTAGGGGATATGGTGGATCCAAGGTCCAAATAAAAAAATGAGATCAAGTCAACAAGCTTCTTCAATGTCCAATCTTAATGATCCTAAGATAGCTTCAATAGGTGAAATATCAAAGAACACTCAAACAAGACTCAAAGTATGGTTCAATAGCTTCAAATCATGTAATTCAAAATTTTATAAATATTTACAAACTTCTTTCCAAGGATTCATACTCAAATCTTCCAAAACTGTCAAACTAGGCTTAACAACTCTGCCTACTACGTCTCCAACAGTCAAGTTTAACCAATATCCCAAATACTTCCCAAAACAATTGTAGAATAAATCAGATATTTAGGTACCCTTTATTGATTACTATAACATACCTCAATTCAAGATATAGTTGTTTTGGAACATTTTCAAGGTTTTGTCCTCGTGCTTCAGCAATTAGGCCTCAAAATCCTCACATTTACAAAGGAAACCCTAAATCCTTCCACTTTCAGACTTCAAGATCTTGGAAAATCTCATGAATAGGTCCTAATTAGAGGAATATGGAACCAATTTGACTCCAAGAGGTTTCTAGATACAAAAACCCCAATTTGCACTCTCCAAACCCTTAAAACTAGGGCTCCTCCAATGTCACATTTCCCAAAACTTCCTACAAAAAATAAAGGTTGTAACACCTTTTCTTGAACATGTATTCACACAATCAATCATAAACTTGACCCCTCCTTAAGGCCAAATAGCTACTGCTGTAGCATACCAAGCAATTTCATTAGTTTCCCTTCACAAAATTTGGTGATCACCAAGAGATTAGCATATCACTGTATCAAATCATGTTAGTGGACTATAATACATGTTATTTCAATGTCATTCCATTAGTTACAGTGCCCAGGGGTCATGGAATGACCATATCAAATTGGAAATTAACAAAACTGTTAAAGGAATGGTTGCAACAGCACTGCCAGTCAGAATTGATGGAATAAAATTGCAAATAAAGAATTCACAAAAGTATGGATAAGATATATGATCAGTGCCTAATCAATCCAATGCATCTAATGCAGTCAAGGTGGTTGGATCCAATTAAGGACTAACTAACCTTGCAGCGAAAACAATATGCAACGAAAATACACAATACAAACAATAGATCTGATATGACATAGGAGTCTTTATTCATGAAAATACCGATTACATGCAATGTGCTAGGCTATAAGGTTTTCTCGATTACGGCCAATTATAATGCAAGTAATAGTTTACAAGATTTCATAGGATCTAAATCTTTTCCCCAACATCAGCATCCAGCTAGTCCAGGTCTACAATAGGCAGTACACTGGTAGGCACCCAGGAGGGATCTAAACTTGTACTCCAACTTCCAAGCAATCTTCCTGCTCCTAAGCTCGCAAGATACTAACCTTCCTTCCAACAATCTTATGCCTAAACAACTACCCAAACATCCTATAAATACTGATTCCCAGCCACAAGTCAACTAATGAAACAATAAATCTCTATAAACAAATATAAAATGCTAAAACATTAGTTGACTCTCACATAGCCTTACAAAATAAATAAACTCTCAAAGATGGGCCCAAATGGTCATCATATCCACATAGAAGAATGCAACATGCCAGATCTAGGTCCCCACACATCCAATGATCAATCTATAACATGAGGATCGTGACCCAAATTAAATGCACCAGTCGGCCTAGCCGATCTATCCAAAAAATCCATTCGGTAAGCAAGAACATCAAGCAACAAAAGAAATAACTGAGCACCAATTGACTAACCATGCCAGGCATGACTGAGGAACATAGTTATTGCCAAGCGCTAGTGAACTGACACCTTCAGTCACCGAGCATTCTTCAGAGATCGAGCACCCCGGTAACCACATAAACAGAGCAACCCGTCTCCCAAACTAAGCAAGAAATCCACCAAACTAAGATCAAAACCAATAATCTACCTTCAAAGACAAACATATTTTTGGTTGATACAGGATTGCCAATAATCCTAGGATGCTCCTGCATCAGACACCCTAGGTAAGAAAGATTTTCTCATAAGGAAATTAGGAACGCCTCCAGGGAATCAGAACAGGTATGCTGAATTTGTTCTTCACCCATATCTCTTCTTGTTTGTCATCCCAAGTAGTCTTTGCTTCATTCACTGTCTTATGTAGAAAGTCCTTTTGTTTTTCACTTTGTTTACCCCTCTGGTCAGTAATTGATAGGAACCAACTCTGACCACTACCGACCACATCAGTGCCTCGGTAAGGTTTATCCTCTCTAGAATCTTCAATCAACTCAGTATCATCTACATCTCTCTATGTCATAAATGTCACCATCTGCTGTACCATCTCTGCCAGCAAAACCATCTATTTCTTAATCTCAATAAACTCTTTAGAGATATCATTCTCCTTCTCCTTCAAACTAGACTTAACAGGAATAGGTTCATCAACTTTCTGCTCTTGAGGTTTGTCATAAGGACAACACCTGATAACTCCACATCCCTTAACCCCTATCTCCTATAAAGGTATCAGCTTATGTCAAGCTCCTTCATGCCTAACCACATATGTATTAGCATGACCATCAAACAAAATATTTATGTCAAACTGCCAGGTTCTACCGAGCAACAGATGACAAGCATCCATAGGTAATACATCACACAATATCTCATCATGGTAAGATCCAATCTGAAACTTAACAAAGCATTGTTCTTCAACTCTAACCTTAGAAACATCTTGTATCCAACTAATCTGATAAGGATTAGGATGTTTCCTTCTTTCCAAATTCAACTTACTAACCATTTCATCTAAAACGAAGTTTTTAGAATTGTCACCATCAACTATGACATTACATACCTTATCCTTGCACTTACATCTGGTACTAAAAAAATTTCTTCTCTACACCAGTTTAGGAACACATGCAACCAATCTCCTATTAACAAGACATTCACCTTTCTCAGGAACATTCTCAATGTCTTCTTCAACAGCTAATGAAACTCTTTTCTTAGGATAGTGCCAACTTCTATGACCAGCTTCACCATAATTATTACAATTGTCGGTGAACTCATTCTTCCACCTTCCTCTCTATCTAGCATTCTTATTAACTTGACCACCGCTAGATCTCATATCAGGCTTAGGACTCTCTGTCATATTACTCTCAACAATTGTCTCACAAGTTTTACCACCTCGGTTCCTACTATTCTATTTTCCTTCATACTTCCTATTCAACTTCTCTTCAATCTTCAATGCCATCTAATAAGCATCACTGATTGTTGTCATCCGCACAGTGAGTAACTCTTCATAAATACTAGGTCTCAAACCATAGACATACCTAGCAACCTTTACTTTATTAGCTTTAGAATGACCGATCCTAATCAGGATTCTATAAAACTCCTCAGTATACTCCTGTATCAATTTGTTAGTCTGCTTCAAAGCTTGCATCTTCTTAAACATGTCCAATTCATAATCCACCAGAATGAATTGCTTCTTCAACTTGTCCACCATTCGGTTCCACTTAGTGATCTTCTCCTTTCCTCTTTTACCTCTTTCCAACTGAACTTCTCTCCACTAGATATTTGCATGACCTTCAATTTAGTCTTTGCAAATCTAACCCTATCAGGATCTTCTATTTCTTCATACTCAAAGTATTCATCAATCTCATTGATCCAATCAATCAATTCTTTAGGTCTAAGGCTTCCAACAAATGCAGAAACTTCAGTCATAGGTCTCTTCCCAATCTTAGACATAGCTTTCAGAATTTGATTCTCCTCAGAATCTCTAGCTTCTTCATCAACTTCTTCAAAATGATCTTCCTCAGATTCATCATCACTATCCTCCTTCAAGGCAGGCTTCTTCTTTCTCAACTCCTCTTGTAGGTCTTGCACTTGTTTCTACAAAGCCCTAAAATCATCAAGACAAAATTCACCAGTAGCTTCTTCTTCCTCAAGAATCTCATGATTTCTCCTCGGAGGCATCTTCAAATCAAGATCTAAATACACAAGATCACTCGGCTCCAAGAGGAACAAACTTTGCTCAAACAGGAACAAACTTCACTCTGATACCACTTAATGTAGTCAAGGTGGGTGGATCCAATTAAGGACTGACTGACGTTGCAGCCAAAACAATATGCAGTAGAAATACACAATACAAACAAGAGATCTGATATGAAACATGATTCTTTATTCATGAAAACATCGATTACATGCAATGTGCTAGGCTATAAGGTCTTCCCGATTACAACTAATTACAATGCAAGTAATAGTCTACAAGATCTTGTAGGATCTAAATATTTTCCCCAACATCAGCATCCAGCTAGTCCAGGTCTGCAACAGGCAGTACTCTGGTAGGCACCCAGGAGGGATCTAAACTTGTACTCCAACTTCCAAGAAATCTTCCTGCTCCTAAGCTCGCAGGATACTAACCTTCCTTCCAAAAATATCGTGCCTAAAAAACTACCCAAGTATCCTATAAATACTAATTCCCAGCCACAAGTCAGCTGATGAAACAATAAATCTCTATAAACAAATATAAAATGCTAAAACATCAGTCGGCTCTCACATAGCCTTACAAAATAAATAAACTCTCAAAGATGGCCCCAAACGGTCATCAGATCTGCATAGAAGAATGCAACACACCATATCTAGGTCCCCACATGTCCAATGGTCAATCCATAACACGAGGAGCATGACCCAAATTAAATGCACTAGTCGGCCAAGCCGATCTATCCAAACAATTCAGTCCATAAGCAAGAACACCAAGCAATAGAAGAAATAACCAAGCACCAGTCAATCGACCATGCCAGACATGACCGAGGAACATAGTTATTGACAAGCACCAGTGAATCAATGCCTTCAGTCACCGAGCATTCTTTAGAGACCGAGCACCCTGGTAAGCACATAAACTGAGCAACCAGTCTCCCAAACCGAGCAAGAACTCCACCAAACTAAGATCAAAACCAACAATCTACCTTCAAAGATAAACATATTTTTGGTTGATACAAGATTGCCAAGAATCCTAGGATGCTCCTGCATCAGCATCAAACATACAAAACCAGTTGCAAAAATCTTCCAAACAATTTCTAGAAGTCAAGAAAACAACATTTGAAAGAAGTTTTCTTCTCTAAAATTGGGTACAGTCCGTACAACAGAGTCTCTTTCCCGTACAATGGGACTTTGGAACATTTAATCAACTTCAATAAACTACCCTAACCGATCCAAATTGGTTGGATGGCTTAAATTGGCCTAAACAATAACCAAAATCTAATTCCCTCCTAAATGTCCATGACCGTTATAATTTGAAAATTCAAATTTATAACTTTGTAACTTTAGAATATTTGAAATTACTAAGTATTGAAACTTTACCAAATCACCTAAATGGACTTATTGACCATTATTAAAAATTAATTTAACCTATTTGAAACTTGTAACACCTAATTCCAATCTAGACTCCTAAATTTGGTCCTAAGGCTTATGAGGCCTTTTAGGACTGATTACACATTTGCCATTCTTATTACATGAAATGACCTCATAGGCCATTATAGGTGCCAAAATTCTCCAGTTGATGTCTTTGGATGTCTTTATATTCTCTGATGGCTCCAAGTGTGTCTTCATAGGTATTTGGGTTTCTTTATGTCTTCTAGGTGCCCCTGCACCAAGAATATTCAAGAAAATGTGGCTGAGGAGAAAGGTAAAACTATGGAAGAAGCCAATTTGGAAGGCACTATGGCACACAATTCTCACAACCTTGAAGACCTGGTTGACACTGCCATTCAGTATGCAGAGAAGCAAAATATTGATAGGGATTTTAATAAAGAGGAGGTTCCCATCTTGGATGATTTTGTTGCTGGCATGAGGCACGATGTGCCTGTCTCTCATGATTCTAAGGACAATATTCAGGAGGGCAACGATGATTCCAGTGAATAGAAGGCTAGAGAGTCTTCCATCAAGCTAATTTTTGAACACTTTAATAACAGGGAAGTTGTCACTACCGGTGTGTTGCAGACTACCAAAGCTAAGGCTATCTACTCCTTCAGATTCAACAAATGGTGCTTCCATGAGATTAAAAGGCTCCATTCAAAATGCATGAAGCTTGAAGCTAATAATGCTATCCTTAGTAAAAAACTCAAGACCTTTCTCAAAGAGGGTACTTCTAAATCTCCTGCTGATGATATTAATGAAAGAATAGTTAAAATGGATTATACTCTAATTAATATCCTCCAACATAGCATGGACAGTATGAAGGCTTCTAGCACCAACCTCAAGGCTCTGGTCAATCTACTGGATAATACTTCAGAGGTAGATAATGAGATCAGGAATGTCCCTCTGGTGGATAGTGGTGGCCCTCGCTCTTGGACTCGTGGGAGCAACAGGAAAAAGTCCCCTCTGATGAAGAAGAACATGGATGAGTTGAAAAGCATCATTGGCCGAATGGACAACATTCAGGCCAAGATGGGGAAGACGCTGGATGAGAAAACATGGGTTATGTTGTGGATGTTTAATTTGGCCATTTTGCTAGTTTTTTGTGCTCTTTGCTGTCTTTTGGTCTGGTTTTCTATCCTTTTTGTCGCTATCTATGTAGTCCCTATTTTGGGTAGCTTGATGTTGTATGCCTCTTTTTTGGTGTTATAATCTCTTCTTCTGATCTTGAATCTTAGATTGTAAAGGGTTTTGGGTCCCTTCAAAACCTATTTTTTCCAGTAATCAAAATAATCTAAAATCTAATTAGCTTTCAACTCGGTCTCTATAGCATATACCAACAACATAAAACTTGCAGTCCACTATCCTAGAGTAATTAACTTACAGAATATAGATCTTTCAACAACATTCACATCAAATAAAATTGACACAAGTATAACACCAAGATTTATAGTGGAAACCCAATTTGGGAAAAAACCACTTGTAACATGCTACTGATTTTCACTCTTTTGAAGTGAGCTATGTGAGAAGCCAACCCAATTAAAGGTTTACAATACACATTGTTAGGTGTGACCTGGTTAAAGGATTTAATCACCCTGCTAAGAGTGGCCTGGTTAGAGGGCTTAAGAACATTCCATCAGAATGTCACCTTGATTAAAGGATTTATACAATGACTGTTAGGCAACCTTGATTAAAGGATTTAGAATGATACAATGGTTAGAAAGTAATAGTAGGTTTTGATCTAAAAATATACAACTCACTTTGCAAATACAGATCCACTTCACTTATATGTTGATTTATTGACTGGCCTTCATTTCCATCTCCATCTCTGATCTACTCAGAATTCTCTTCAAGCAATCACCACAACTCTGTTCAGCTCCTCACAGCTTCACCTTCAACCTTCTGCTTAGACTCATTAGTCAATAACATCAACTTATTATCTATACTATAACCTCACAATTAGGTTATCCTTATACCTCTTTGATGAGGTACATTAATTTTTTGCCGCTTAATCTCTTCTGTAGATCTTAGGTTTAGGTCAGATTCATCAAATCCTTCCATCATTATGTTCTCCTTCTTTTCCTTCTATATACATCTTCGAACTTCTATTTAGAATAATAAGAAAATGATTTACCATGCATTAAATACTTCATACCACTCATTAATAATGTCAACACATTTTACATATCCCAAGAATTCAACTATCTCGGCTAGGATTCTCAATTCTTTCTCAAAATGTAAATTACTGACACCTGGTCAATACTATGTTCATCTCCTTGGTCATCACTATGTATCGCGACAAACACTGTCTTTGCTCAAAAATTATCTGTCACTCAAGAATTATTGATGTTCGGTCAACATTATATTTTCTCAGCATATACTAGTGCTTGGTCGACACTAACATCACTTGACTTACACTAGACTTCTTCACTTTTTCTCAGTTAAGCCTATGTTTCAAGTCTTTCTTCTTCACTTGATAAATAACACATTACCTTGTCAATGTGCCAACTAATGAAGTACCTATTGAAGTATCACATAACTCAACCTTTCCTTAGGTCCTCTTGTTATCTTCTCTTTTTAAATCTATTTCATCAATCAAAAGATATGGTACTCTCCTAGATAGAAACTATCTTACTAGTTAAGGTTTGACATCAATGATAATATAACAATTGTTTCAATTATAGTTTGCAACAATATCCCTCTTTGGCATTGATGGAAACACCACATGAACTTCATAATTTATCTTCATACCTCTCTGCTTAAAAGCATAATTGAGCATAAGGGGTCTCCTAAGAAGGTTATTAAGCATGAGGGTTTGATTCTTCTAATTTAGGAGCATATGAAGAGAACCATCCCTAACCCTAGCTCTAATCCTTCCTCTGGAAAGAGTAAAATGAGCCCTATGAATCCTAAAGCTGGGTCTACTAAGAAGAAGGTGGAGGACAATATGGGTAGTATCTTGAAGAAAATTTTCTCAGAAGATACTAAGGAGGAGGAATGCTCTGAGGGGTCTGAGACTGAGGATTCTAATGATGAGGTTTCTGAAAATAATCAGGAGATGCAAAGCCCTGGTAAGGAGGGGGAAGAGATTGATGATTCTGATGCTATGTCAGCTCATGAAGAGCATAAGGAGGAGATTAACAACAAGAATTTGGAGGAGGAGAACAAGGAGATGATTGGGGAGGGGGATCAATTGAAAGATGAGGATTAGCTGTAGGGGACTGATGACTCTCACGTGTGGGGGGATGATACTGAACCCATATGTACTGAGGATAAGGACACTACCATGGATATTGAGGACAAAGACACTACTAAAGCTAAGGACCCTGAGAAAAATATTCAAGAGAGCATAGATGAGGAAAAAGGTAAAGCTGTGGAAGAGGCTAATTCAGAAGGTACTGTGGTGCATAATTCCCACAGCCTGGAAGATTTGGTTGACACCGCTATTCAGTATGTGGAGAAGCAAAAGAATGATAGGGATTTTAATAAAGAGGAGGTTCCCATTCTAGATGATTTTGTTTCTGGAATGAGGCATGATATGCCTATCTCTCAAGATTCTAAGGGCAACATTCAGGAGGGCAGTGATGATTCCAGTGAACAGAAGGCTAAAGAGTCATCCATCAAGATTATATTTGAAGATTTTAATGATAGGGAAGATGTGACTACTGGTGTGTTGTAGACTACCAAAGATGAGGCCCTTTATTCCTTTAGATTCAGTAAATGGTGCTTTCATGAATTTTAAAGGCTCCATTTAAAAAGCAGAAAGCTTGAAGCTAACAATGCCATCCTCCATGAGAAAGTGGAGTCTCTTCTCAAAGAGAGATCTTCTAACTCCCCTGCTATTGATATTAAGAAAAGAATGGATAAAGTTGATAATACTCTTATCAATATCCTTCAACATAGTATGGATAGTATGAAGGTTTCCAGCACAAACCTCAAGGCTCTGGTCAACTTTCTAGATAATGCGGTGGAGGATGATACTGAGGTTAGGAGTGTTCCTCTGTTGGATAGTGGTGGCCCCAGTTCTCAGACTCGTGGGAGGAAAAAATCCCCTCTGATTAAGAAGAACCTAGATGAGCTAAAAAGTGTTATTGGTAGGATGGATAACATCTAGGCCAAGATGGAGAAAATGCTGGATGAAACAGCTGGGGTTCTATATGTGGATGCTTAGCCTGGAGCTCTTGCTGGTTTTTTGTATTTCTTGCTATCTTTTTGTCTAGGTTTCTATCCCTTTTAAAATTTTCTATGTAGCCCTTGATATGGATAGATCGATGTTGTATGCCTCTCTTTTGGTGTTATGCTTTCTTCTTTCGATCTTTTGATCCTTAAGCTGTAAAGGGTTTCGGGTCCCTTCAAAACCTATTTTTTCCAGTAATCTGAACACCACATGAACTTCACATGATTCACCATACAATCCAAAATCTCTGTGCAATAGATCTTCTATAATATCCTTAGCTTCATTCTGATTCACATCCAACATATCCAAGTACCAGCACCCTCTTGGATAAATTTATCTTTGTTTGTTCACTGAATCTCTTTCTTATTCCCATATTGTATATTTCTCTCAATGAATTTCTCCCTCTGAATCTCTCTCTCTTTGACAACAATGCCAAAGAAACTTGTATTTGTCACTTACATATTTACCATGTAGATGTTTTCATGCTAGTTATGTATGTTGTATACTCCCTTTGTCATCTCGCTTATGAATGATTATCATCTTTGCTTTACTTCTTGCAACTCTAGGCAACTCCTAAAGCGTGACCTCTTTTGCATCAATTTGTCAGATAATCTGATTAGAAAATTTTATGCAGTGCTCCTATATGCTTCTAGGTAGCCTCAGTTAGGGGAATCACCCCTAATTTACCTCTAAGGTATTCATGAGCATCTTTAGGTAATTCTTTTGTGAATATATCTGCTAATTGTTCCTTTGTATTCACATATTCCAATCTCACTTCTTTGTCTTGAACCAACTCTCTCAAGTACTGATACTTGATAGAAATATGATTAGTCTTAGTGTGCATAACAAGATTCTTTGATATGCTAATAGCACTTGTGTTATCATAGAAAATAACAACTGACTCTGTGATTTCCTCCTTCATACCTTTTAACAATTGCTTGATCCAGAATAAATTTGAATTTACTGTTGTTGCTACATACTCAGCTGCTGTTGTAGATTGGGAAATGTAGTTCTATTTATTACTTGTCCAAGAGACTAATCTCTTTCCTAGAAAGAATGCGCCACCACTTGTACTCTTTCTGTCATCAACATTTCTAGCCCAATCCACATCAATGTAAACTTTTAGTTCAAACTTATCATTCTTCTTGTAATACAATCCATAGTCCTTTTCTCCTTTTAGATATCTCAATATCCTTTTCACTACCATCATGTGACTCTCTTTAGGATTTGAAAAAAATCTTGCAACAATCCCAACTTCTAGGGAAATATCTGGTCTACTATGGACAACATATTGTAGATTTCCATGTTACAAGTAGTGGTTGTCGTTGCACCAAAAGACCTGTTAATGCCCAATACAACCACTAGACTTATAGAAGACATAGGAGACAATTAAGCCATGTCACAAATCCTGAGGGGAGCACTGCCCATTTTTACAAGAATCTCCCCCTCAATGTTACCTGAGAGGATTTGAACCTATGACCAAGCTCTGATACCACTTGTTATAAGTAATGGTTGTCATTGCACCAAAAGATCGACCTATTAATGCCTGATAAAACCACTAGACTTATAGAAGACACAAGAGGTGGTTAAGCCATGTCACAAATCCTGAGGGGAGTGCTGACCATTTTGCCAATATTCTAATCATGGATCTATATAGGGTTTGATTCACTTCAGTTGTATCATCAATTTTTGATAACTTTTTTCCAGTAGCCATAGGTGTACGTATAGGTCTAGAATCTTCCATACCAAAAGTTTTTAGTATCTCCTTAACATATTTAGATTGAGTAATATAGATACCTTTCTTCATCTGATTGCAAACCAACAAAGAATTTGATCTCACCAAACATAGACATTTCAAATTTAGTTTGCATCTCATTTAAAAAGTTTTGACATAGGGCATCTTGTCCTCCAAATATGATATCATCAAGAAATATTTCAACTAACAAAACCCCTTTACCTTTTTCAGTCTTCATATATAGATTGCTATTGTCATTTGTCCTAACAAATCCAATCTTTATCAGATAGTTATGGAGTCTTTCATACCATGCTTTGGGGGCTTCTTTCAATCCATATAGTGCCTTGTGTAGCTTGAAAACCATATTCTTCTTGCTTGGGTCATAAAATACTTTTGGTTGTTCAATGTATACTTCTTCTTTCAATATCCCATTTAGAAATGCAGATTTAACATCCATTTGATATACTTTGAATCCTTTATAAGCTACATATGCAAGTAGAGTCCCCACTTCTTCTAATCTTGCAGCAATTGGGGTGAATGTTTCCCCATAGTCAATGCCTTCTCCTTGTGCATACCCCTTACATACCAATCTGGCTTTTTTTCTAGTGACTTCTCCATGTTCATTTAGCTTATTCTTGAATACCCATTTTGTTCCAATAACATTCTTGTCTTCTTGTCTTGACACTAGTGTCCATGTGTTATTCTTTTCTATCTGCTCTATTTCTTCATTCATGGCTTGTTTCTAGTCTTCATTCTCTAAAGCATCTTTCACTATTTTAAGCTCAAACTCACATAGTAAGCATGTATGATCTTTCAACTTGCTTCTTGTCACGACTCTAGATTCCTTATCTCCAATGATTTGTTCAAACTTATGATGTCTTCTCACATAATGTGCCAAAGTAGGTTTGGATTTCTTTTCTCCTTGGTCTTGATCTTCAAGTTCATCTTGTAATTTCTTTGCCTCTTCTTCTGATTGCTCGACAACATCCTCTTGATGCTCAAAAGACTCATGCAGTTCCTTGGAATCTATTTTAGGTGTACTACTAGCTTCTCATTCTTCCATGTATACAAAAGATCTGTAATCTTCAGGCTCTTTCTTGCACTCAACTTCATTCTTTTTTGCATATTCATCAACTCTAACATTTTCACTTTCCACAATTTTGTTAGTGTTATACTTCAAACACTTGTAAGCTTTTCTCTTGGTGGAATATCCTAGGAATATGCCTTTACCACTTTTAGCATCAAGTTTTAAATTTCTATTGTCTTTCAGTATATAACATTTACTCCCAAAGACTCTAAAATACTTCACATTAGGAACATATCCATACCATAACTCAAAAGGTGTAGTATTTGTACCTTTCTTGATTTGTACTCAGTTCAAGGTATAAATAGTTGTACTTACAGCCTCTCTCCAGTATTTTTGTGCAACATTCTTTTCAATCATTATTTTTCTAGCACAATCCATAATTGATATGTTTCTTCTTTTTGCTATACCATTTTGTGGTGGTGTCCTAGGTGCAGACATCTGTCTCTTTATTCCTCTATCATTGCAAACAAATTGAACTCATTTGATATAAAATCTCCTCCTCTGTAAGATCTCAAACATTTCAAGCTTTTACCAGTTTCTTTTTCAAAATTTTCCAAATACCACTTAAACAACTGAAATGCATCAGATTTCTATTTTAAAAACATTACAGTCATCATTCTAGATTAGTCATAAAAAAACATAATAAAATACTTATCACCATAATAAATTTGTACACCCATAGGTCCACAAAGGTTAATATGAACCAATTCCAAAACATTTTCAGAAGTATATGTCTTTCTCTTAAAACTAGACTTTGTCATTTTTCCCAATTGACAATGTTTACACATCACATTATTAGGTTTCTTCAATCTTGGTAACCTCCAAATTTCTTCAGGTTACTGATATTTACCAAATTGTCAAAGTTCACATGACACAACCTCTTATGCCATAACCATATATCATCAAATTGTGCAAACAAACATGTTTCTTCAGATAGGTCTAGATAGATCAAGTTACCTCTTGTCTGTTCTCCACTTCCAATTAGTTCACCAGTGGTACCAAATATTTCAGCTTTCTTATGATGAAACTCAACTCGGTAACCAGTACTGTTCAACTATGCCACACTCAACAAATTATAGTTAAGACCTTCAACCCAATAAGCATTATCACATCTGATCTTATCAGTCAATCTTATTGATCTATTTCCTTTCACAGGACATGGTGCATTATTACCAAACTTAACACTTCTACCTTTGTAATGATTAAGGATTTCAAGCTTACTTTTATCACCAGTCATGTGATGTGAACAACCACTATCAATAATAGGAAGTTTTACCTTTATCACCTTTACTCACATATGAAATAAGCACAATTTTCTCATCCTCATCAGAATCATCTTTCATAGAAACATAAACAACTTCTATATCACATTCATCAAATTTACTAGTTTCACTGTCAGTTTCCTCTTCAACAATATAGCAATATTTATTACTTTGTCTTTATAGTCTTTGTACCTTTGGTGATCTTCGTCATTTCTCCCATCTTTGTACTTGCTTTCCCTTTAATAATCTTTGTCAGTCCTATCAGAGCATCTTGCTGCAATATGGCCAACTTTGTTACATGAAAAATAGACAATAGGAAGTTTAGCTTTATATTTCCCTTTCCACTCTTTATCCTTCTAGCCATGAGTGCCTCAAGATCATCTAAATCATCATCAGAAGTGTCACTATCACTGTTGTTGTTTCTATCACTACTCTCACATCTTTCTTTTCCCTTCTTAGGCTTATGAAGAACCATTTGCGACTTGAATGCAGATTCAATATTATGAATAGTGAAATTATCATAATTAGACAACTCAAAAGTGTGTGTGTGTGAAATTATACCTAGTTGTGGACACAACACTTCTGTAAAACATTAGAGGTTAGCAAATAAGAAAATCTACAAATAAAAAAATAGTTCTAACAAAGTGATTTACTACCTTCTAGTATATGCGAGTATGGTATTCTTAGAATTAGACCAAGATCAGTGACAATGCAACACCTAAATGAAGGATTTAATGATAATAGTAGATGAAAGATGGATGCAGATTAAGCTATATTTTTTATTTTTCTATGCAATAGGGATGAAAAACTATATGAGAATTGATCTAGAATTGTATGAAAATGAATGAAATGATAACAAGAAATCTAAAAATAGCACAATCTCACAAATCGCCAGATCACACAAGCAGAATTCTCCAGATTCGTAGTTGAATGATCATTTGTGAAGGACTAACCCTCGTTTATATAGAAATCCAAGTTCTGTGAGAGCTCATGGAAAGCCAAAAATCTCTCTTGGATCAACTCAGATTGATTGTTGAGTTGTCAGAAAATCAGAAAGAGTTAACTCACAAAATAATGCAAAATCAACTTTTTAACTCAAATCAGAAGTTTAGATCACTTTTTAACTCACAATCACATGTTGAGTCCAAAAAGTTAACAAATTCAATTGAGTTGTTGATTTAGACTAACTACTTTTCTGATTGTGCATGGATAATTATGAATTTATTTAATATTCCAAGTATTTTGTTATCAACTTAACTGATTTTTGAATAAAAATAATTGATTTATGGGTTAATCAATTATTTAATCAAACTTTATCCCAAAACTATAACATTAAATTTGACAATTTGATTTAATCAATTAAATTAACACTTAATCAATTATTTCTAGAAATTTAATTTATTGTCAAATAAAAACAATATTAATTAGGAATAAATACAATTAAATCCAATTAAATTAATTAAGTGGCAGAATTAAGTTTAATTAATCAAATATTCAACATATTCAATTAATTGCACCTAAGATAAATAAAACACATTTATCACCAAATAATATTTAATTTAGAAATAATTAAGATAAATTAGGAATATTTAGGAATATTCCCTAATGCTGAATTAAGATAGAATAGATTAGGGTTTTGATAATTCAATTTGCAAATGTGCCTTAGGTTAGGACCTTTATGTCGATTTCGATCGATTTGTTGATGTAGGAGGTCAATGGTTCTGGAGCCCATTTTTGGGGTATTACATTTTGCCCCTCTTTGAATTATTGTGCGAAGTGTAGTGGTTCAAACATTAATCTATTTTTTTTATGATGATGCATACTTGGTTATATGGTGGAGAAACTGATCTTGAAAGATTAACCAATTCTGAGACAGAAATCGATTGAAAGATTTGAAGATGTTGATTCAGGCCTTGATTTGACCAAAGAATCGAGATGATGTTAACAATATCAACAATGAACCGGTGATTGTGAAGAAGTGTCAAAATTCCTGATTTTGAACCTATGATTATGAGGAAGTGATTGTCCTGACTCCAAACCAGATTGTCCAAAGGAATCGAAAGGATGTCAAATCTGAACCCTTCAATTACGAAGAATCAAGGAAATAACACTAATGAACAGATGGTTACGAAGAGATGATACAATTTTCAAGTTGTGAGAGAACACCAGATTGATATGAATTTTGATGAATCTGATATGCCCTAAGCGATGTGCCCCAAGTGACGAGGACTTTTGATAAATCAGTAACTAGACGTGGTTGTTGTCTTGATCACTGAAGGAAATTTGATTGACAGATTTGATTAGTGATATGTGACCCAAAATGGAAACTGGTTGTTGATTCATTGGAGGGATCTTCATGTGACTTTCAGTCCTTGTGATGTGTTTTGAGTGCAAGTTTTGGAGAATATAAAATATCATGCTTCATTTAGATTATGATAAAAGATGTAACCATGCAGAATGCAAATGCAAATGAAATGCAAGACCTATGACTTAGTCACTGATCATGTGTCAATTTTTATCATCACTAAATATTTTTAGGTAACACCAAATAATCGATACAATGTTCATTAGTTAGGAAACCATGAACATATGAATATTGATTTTTATTTTGCTATGTCAGATTTAGAGATAAGCAACAAGGCACAAAAGCCAGGATGACTAGAATATCATGTCCATGTTGATTTAGCAATTTGTATAAGCATCATAACATAAACATTGTGATGACCAAAATATGCCTTGCGTATAAGCACACCAAGAAGTTGTAGAAATCATTCTAAGTCCAATGTGAATTACCCACAGTGACCCTTTATTGTTCACATCCTTGGGTAGTATCCTATTTCATAGTAGGAGTAAGAAATCATTAAAAAAAAGACAAAGTTTGATCCAACTTCTCTGAAGCATCTAGGTATCAATGATGGAGGTACATGTGGCCATCCAATCATGATGGAGGCACTTATAGTGGACACCAATTCAATCCAAAATTTTCAAAGTTATTAGATTTTCACTTCAAATAGAAAATAAATAAAAGATTATACCCCTAGTCATCACTCTATAAATCCTGTAAAGGACATCATTGAAGATCTCAAGGGGACAAAATATGCAGAAATCTCAATGTGAATCAGTTAGCATACAAGAAGATTAAAGCATGTGTGCAAAGATTGTTTTCAGTTTGTGGTTGTAGTTTATTTATGTTGTTGTAAGGTGCAAAATCCTTTTCTAGTAGGAGAAAGACAGAATGACTTAGATACAACTTTGAAGGACCTTGACTGGATATGACTTGTTTGGAGATACTAGGGACTATAGGATATGACACCGGTTGCCTCCGAGTTGAAGCTTTGACAGAATATAAAAACTTTGGCTTTGGTGCACAGACTGACTTTATTGAAAATAGGATTCGAAAGTAAACCAGAAGATATGTACAAACTAAAGCAGTACTGAAAGTTGGGAACTACCAAGATTGGGCTGATAGATAGAGCATTTTGATACAAGTGGCACCCATTTACCAGGTTTTCACCATCTTGGCAGAGATTCTATTTTTGTTGGTAAGGTGCCTATTTACCAGGTTTCCACCAAGGCACTGTTTCTTTTTGTTCTTTTTTTATATTTTCATCTTTTCAATTTTTTTGTATTTTTCCATTTTTTTGATTTTTTTGTGAATCATCAAGGTTCCTAATGCAAGGTTTTCACTAGGATGATCATGTTTTTAGGACTTTTTTCTGATTTTTTTGATTTTTTTAGGACATTGATCAAATACAGAATGCCTTAAGTGTAGAATTTCTTTAGATGGAGAACGTTGATTGGTTCTTAGAGTTGTTCTCCTTTAGTCATTGAGAGTTGATAGGATCCAGAGCAAAAAGCAACACTAATAACAAAGGGACCCAACTAGTTGGGTTCAAACTTCCCCTTGCGTTCTCTATGTGATTGATTTTTAGTATTCTCTCTCAAGACTAGATCGCCAACCAAAAATTCTCCGTGTCTGACTTTCTTGTTGTAGCCTCTAGACATTGATTTCTGATATACTCTGAGATGATCACACACAGCTTGTTTGCACTCATTTAGTAGTTCACGTTCTTGTAACCTAGACAGTCTGTAATCATTATTGGTTATTAGACCATGCATTCTGATTCGTGGTGATGGGATTTCAACCTTAATCGGTAGGACCGCTTCAACCCCATATACTAAAGTGAAATGACTAGCCCCAATTGGTGTTCTTATACTTGTTTTGTAGGCCCAAAGAGCTGGATTTATCATCAGATTCTAGTCTCTTCCTATCTTGTTGACTGTACGATGCAAGATTTTTAATAAGTTTTTGTTGGATACCTCAGCTTGTCCATTCCCCTGTGGATAGTAAATGGAAGACCAATGTTGTGTGATCTTGAATTTTGAGCATTAGGAATCTAGGTCCTTATTCTTGAATTGGCCTCCATTGTCTACGATGATGGAGTGTGGTATACCATATCTGCAAATGATATAAGTTAGTATGAACATAGAGATTTGTTTGCTAGTGGCTTGTGTTAAAGGAACTGCTTGAACCCATTTTGTGAAATAATCTATTGCTTTGATTATATGGGTGTGCCCATTAGAAGAATGAGGTTAGATAGCCCCTATGAGATCAAATACCCATTGTTGAAAAGGCCATTGTGTTGTAAAGGAAATCAAATCTCTCCCTAGTGCATGAATCAAGTTTCCATGGACTTGACATTTCTGACAATTCTTAGCATATTTGATGGCCTCTTTTTCCATGTCTGGCCAATAGTACCCAGCCCTAATGAGTTTTTGAGCTAGTGTTAGACTATTGGAATGTGATCCATAAATACCTTCATGGACTTCCCCTAATGCTCGGTGTGACTCTTCACATTCTAAACACCTAATAAATGTACCATCCAGAATTTGTTTGTATAAACCATTACCAATGGTGACATACCATGATGCATTTCAGATAAGGTAACATTTTTCATGACAGTTAAAGGTATCGAGAATGATTTAGTTGCGAAGGTAGGAATATATGTTTTTTTAGCGGGAGGAATCATGACCAATAACATTGCAGATCATGTAGGTTTCTGGATAATCATAGGCATGCAATGATAGTGCTTCCACTAGGAACTCATAGCGTAGCTCATGTTCGGGTTGCTGTAATAAATATGATATCATTTTCATAGCATCAACAACCTTATTATCCATTCTAGGAATCTGTTTAAATGTGATAGATATGAAATATTTCTTTAAGTCATCTACCATGCGCTTGTATGACTAGTTTTGAGTCTCCATGAATGTGTAGTTCTATTACTCTCCATTCTAGTGCTATTTTCATACCATTCAGTAAAGCTTCATATTCAGCTATGTTGTTGGTACAAGGGAATTTGATTTTGAATGCTTTTGGAATGGAGTAACCCTGTGATGTTATGAACAATATGCCAGCTCCAGACCCGTTCTGTGTGTAGGATCCATCAAAGAATAATTGCCATGTTCTAAAATATAGGTGCATAATAGAGGAATCAAGAAATTCCATTTGCATTGGTTGATCATCGAACATTGGTGCTTCAACTAACTAATCTGCAATGACTTTTCCTTTGATAGCTTTGCTCTCAATATACTCTATGTTGAATTCGCTCAGTAGCATAACCCATTTTGCTAGTCTACCTGTGAGGGAATCTTTGCTCAATAAGTACTTCAGTGGATCAATCTTTGCTATTAATTGTGTTGTATGAGCTAACATGTAGTGTCTTAGCTTCTATGATTCAAAGATGACAACTAGACACTCTTTTTCTTATCATGGAATAGTTCTTTTCATAAGCTACTAGTGTTCTACTGATATAGTAAATAGCTCTCTCCTTCTTATTCTCATCATGTTGTGCTAGCAATGCCCCCAGTGATGTATTTGTGGTGGAGACATATAATATCAATGGCTTCCCTTGAATAGGAGGCATGTGAATTGGTGGATGTGCCAAATATTGCTTGATATGATTGAAGTTATTTTCACATTCCTCGCTCCATGAGAAGGTCACACCTTTATGCAATATCTTTGTGAAAGGTTGTGATATGTCTACTAGATGAGATATGAAACATCTGATTGATTGCACCCTTCCTTGTAAGGTTCTCATTTGACTGATGTTTTTAGGAGGTTGCTGTGTGTGTGAAAATTGTACCTGATCTATAGACACAACACTTCAATAAAACATTAGAGGTTAGCAATAATCAAAATCGTGCAATAGAATGAAAACTAATCTAACCAGGTGATTTACTACCTTCTAATAGGTGCGAGTATGATGTTCTCAGATTGTTATCGAGATCAGTGACCTTGACGATAGCTAAACGAAGGATTTGAAAGCAAAATTGATATGAATCTATGATGCAATTAATCTATTTTTTTTTTGATTTTTAGATGCAATGATATGATGAAAACTGATATGAATCTATGATATGTAAAAACTGATATGCTATGATGATCTAACAAATAAAAACTAATATGATATGAAAAACTATGCAATATTGATCTCACAAAGCTTGGATTCGCAAAGATGATTCTTCAGTCTCCAATTCAACAACGTGATTATGCAATTCTTGTGGATGATTTGTGAAGAGCTGAGCCTTGATTTTATAGAAATCCAGGGCTTTGGAGGTGCATGAAAGAAAGCCATAAATCACTCAAATAAACTCAACTTGATTTTTGAGTTATCTGAAAATAAAGAATAATTAACTCACAAAAACATGCAAAAGCAAAGTTTAACTCAAAATAGAGTTTAGCTTTAATTGATAATTGATAGTTGTCTGCTTTTCTGATTGTGCATGTTTTATTTATGAATTAATTAATAATAAAGTGATTTATTTCCAACTTAACTAATTTTGAAAAATAAAACAATTGATTTATGGGTTAATCAATTATTTTTCAAACTTTTATTCAAAAACAATATTATTAAAAATTGACAACTTTCTTTAATTAATTAAATAAGAATTTAATCAATTATTCATAGGATTTTGGATTTATTATCAAAATTAAATAATACAATTTAGGAATAAATAGAATTAACTTCAATTAAACAATTAAGTGGCAAAATTAAATCTAATTAATTAAATATTTAGAATATTCAATTAATCAAACTTTAGGATAAATAGGATTTATCGCCAAATAAGCATTAAATTAAAGATAATTATGATAATTAAGAATATTACTAGGAATATTCCTTGATGCAGAATTTGAGATAATCAATTAGAATTCGATAATGTTCAGATGTGCCTTAGGTTAGTACTTTGATGTTGATTTTGTTCAATTTGATGATGTAGGAGGTTAATGAACCTATAGCCCATTTTTGGGGTATTACATTTTGCCCCTCTTTGAATTGCTGTGCGAAGCTCAGTAGTTCAAAGATAGTCTATGTTTGATAAAGATATGAAACTGATTCAAAAGATATGATGATATTAGGTCCTGAATGACCAAAGATAATGTTAACTATAGCAATGATGAACCAATGAAACAAAAGCGTCAAAACACCTGATTCTGAACCTTATGATTGCAAAGAAGTGAATGACTGATTCCAGACTTGATTGTCTTAGAAGAACCACATAGGTATCACATCTGAACCCTTTAGTTACCGAAGAACCAAGGAAATAACACAATTGAACTGATAGTTGCAAATACTGATACAATTTAAAAGATTAAGAGAATACCAGATTGATATGGATCTTGATGAATCTGATATGCCCCAAGCGATGATAGATTTTCCCCAAGCAATGAGGTCTTTTTGATGAATCAGTAACTAGACGTGGTTGTTGTCTTGATTACTAAGGAAAGATATGATTTCAGCAAAGATATGATTTCAAATTAGATTACAGACTTTGAATGATATGCAATACCATGCCCCCTTCGGGATTAAAATTGAAATCTGACAAGAAAAGCCAGCGTTGATAGTTCAAAAGCATGTTAATTGATTAGAGAAGTGGTTAAACAGGTTCGAGAATGTATTTTGCATCGTTTGGAGGTCTTGGAGACCAAGTTTGACTAGGTTTGACTATGAGTTGACCATAGTTGACCAAGTTGAAATACCAATAGTTTGATGTAAGATAATTAGTTAAGTTGAATACTAGATTTTTGTGATGATCGAAAGTCGAATATGCAAGCAGTAGACCATCCTGGGCCCAAAATTGTAAATTGCAATTTTGACATAATAAACGATCTCAGATTTGAATTTTAATTCCAAAAATGGATTCAGAACATCGAAATTAGCCAGGGGTGCAATTTTCATGGAAAATAGAGCACTTTTGAAAATTAGGTCAAAAGCTATATAAAGGTCGGAAGGGTCATTTTCAAATCATTTCAACCATTTGACTTTTGAGATCTTGTGGAGCCCTCTGAGAAAGAAAATGGTAGAACATCGAGAACCAAAGGTACCTATGAGTTCGCATCAATTTGAGCGCAGCCGAAGACATGATAGACCTCGACAGTATGGACATCTGATATGTGGACCTCTGTGCCCCTCTAAAAATTCAATTTTTTCATGTTTTATAGCATTTTAGACATTTTTCATACGTGTTTTCATTTTTGAATTTTGCATGTATGAAAACTCGTATGAGTCCCAACCCAGACTCGTACGACATTCAAATTTTATTTGCTTTATCGTTTCATGACCCACCCAGTGTCGTATGAAGTGGACACGAGTCGTACGACATTTCATCAGGTCCCTCGAAACTTGTATGATGAAGTGCCCAGTGTCGTATGACCATGGATTGTCGTATGGGCTATTGTAGAGTGTCGTATGACTTTCGGTGCCAGTCTGGACTATCATATGAATAACAGTGAGCTAAAAACTGATATTTAGGTCAACATTTTTGCTTTTTTGATTGCTGATGCTGATAGCTGACCTTTTAACCTACCTTCTGAAGTACCAAACTGTCCAATTTTTGTACTATTAGCCTGTTGTTGAACCCGATTTCTGATAGAATTCCCTATTTTTGCATGATATAGGTCACATATCCAGATGTTCATGTCCGACATTCATACCTGGTGACCTAGAGATTATGTGTCTCACTTCCTGACCCTATGAGGGTTCATCTTACTGCATGTGGTTTTGAGTATTTGATCCATTTACTTGATATTAGGGTAAACCATGGCCTGTTGACTGCACTTATTGAGAGATTCCACTCTGAGACACAGACATTTCATTTACTGACTGGAGAGATCACTGTGACTCTAGAGGATATTTATAGGATACTACGCATTCCATTCCATAGCAGTCGGTGTCCAGAGTATGTGAGTTCCAACTAGACAGGCCTTCATGCATTTAGGCATCTATTTGGTGATGACACACAGTTGATGGGGTCTATTTCCTGGGAGACCCTTGTACAGAGATATGGTCAGACACACCACTTAGAGTGCATTATTACTGGGATGATTGGTGAGCTCATCATGCCGGGATGTCAGTAGAACAGTTTCTTGATGGGATGGGCCTCGATGGTAGCACTTCTTATGGTGAAACCCACTGAGCTTGCTTGGGGTCAGTGTCTTTTGGCACATATGTTTTCAGAGATGCACAAGGTTGTGTATCAGGATTGGAAGAGTTTCACTTTTGGAGCTCTTGTGTTACAGATATGGGCCTGGGAGCATATCCTAGTGTTGAGACTAGTTTTTCAGACACAGCATCAGCCATAGGAGCCAATGATATATACGTATGCTGGTTATGTCACACAGGTCCACATGGGCCATACTGAGTATTTTAGATGATGCTTGGATGATATGACATTTGTGCATTGGAGACCATATTTGTAGATAGAGGCCTGGCCTAATGTGAGGGAGCAGTACAACTTTCTGTTCTAGAATCGTGTACTTATTGGTCGGTCTCCCACCATTTTGGAGAGATTTCTCATTACTAGAGTGTGGCATCAGTATGGACACAGACAGGATGCCCCATAGGAGTATACTGCATATGCTCGCATTGTTCGTGAGATTGGGCTCAAATGGACACAGAGGCTCACTTATTCTTTATGTTCAAAGGAGTACAGTGCTATCATAGGTAGAGATTGGGACTACCATCCATAGGTTGTTGATGCAGGGGTCACAGATGGATACATCGCTTGGCTTTCTGATCACCCCATTTGCAGATTCTCAGATCCCACTGAGTTGATACCCTCCATGGAGGAGGCGATAGATGTTACAGGTGCTCCCAGGGTACAGGGACTGAGACCTCAGGTAGTGCATCCTACACCACCTAGACCTAGAGCTATGGCTCCCCTTCAGAGACCATCAGGACACATGAGGCCCCCTCATCCTTCTACTTCTATAGTAGGTACATCCACAGGTTCACAGAGATGGACCATGGGTGAGAGTGGTACCTTGGGTGGTATTGGTTCTACCGATGATGTCTTAGCAGTTGAGTAGTTTGTAGGTGGTGATGTAGATCCCTTACAGGTAGATACCATTTTTGATCTAGGAGCTGAGGTTAGACACTGTAAGGCGCATAGAGCAGATACCACTGACCAGTAGCCAGAGCAGCCAGCACAGGACACAAAGATGCTAGCAGCTGAGGTAGATCCTACTGTTCCTCTTACTTCATTAGAGACTATTAGACATCTCAGAGCTCAGGTCTAGGACCTGAAGGTACATAGTGCTAGGTGGGAGGAGAGGTATCTAGAGGTAGATAGGTAGTGCAGAAAGCTTCGTGTAGAGTTTCGCTTAGAGGTTTGGAGATTACAGACAAAGGTGACCCATCAGACCTCACGGGCTTTGTATTATGTGTTTGCATATTATGCTGTTGTCCCTACTACGTAGAGAGTACCCACATATTTAGATTACATGGCAGCCTTAGAGGGAGCTAGGGCACCAAGAGTAGAGGTGATACCAGATGCACCACCCCCTCCTCCACCAGATGTTGAGGAGCATGCCGATAGTTGATTCCTGTTCTTATGTTTTGATATACGCTGTTCTTTTTGATCACTGATATACTGTTCTAACTTTGATAGCTCTCAGGAGCTCATTCTTTTGTATATTGTGCTAATAGTGCACCCCTAACACATTTTGAGTTGATGATATATATGAGATCGATATTTTAGGTCGTGACTTCATTTGTACTTGTCATGTTTGGATTTATGATGATATCATGTTATGCTTATGCTATGAGTAGTGTAGAATGTATGTATGGATTAATGCAATGCAATGATTTTTTTCATATGTATGGATGTTATGCAAATGTAATTGATTATGAAAAGATGTATGTATGATTTATGCTTATGCACTGGATGTAATGTAATGCAAAAAATGGTAATGATATGAGATGTAAATGCAACAATACACATGATATGTTTTTGCAGGTTGATGAGGACAAGTACTCAGTCTTATGTCAAAAGGATGTTTAACCCAGGAGGGTTACTGCTTGCGGTTTGGTGAAGAGACCTTTGAGTGAGACTCAGCTCTTATTAGATTTGAAGAATTGATATGAAGAATTGTTTAAGCGTTGAAGTGTTTCCAAACATTTGTGAGATCATGTAGACATACAAAATGTAAAAAAACATGCAAAATGAAATGCAACCTAAGACCTAGGACCTGGTCACTGATCATGTGTCGATTTGTTATCATCATTGAAATTTTTAGGTAACTAGATAAATCAATACAATGCCCACTAGCTATGAAACCATAGACATATGAATATTGATTTGTATGCACAAGAATCAATACAACACCCACTGGTCAACAACCATGGATATATGAATATTGATTTTGTTTTTAGAATGTCGAATTAGATATAAGCACCAAGGCACAAGCACCAGGATGTCCTGAATATCATGTCCATTTTGATATAGCAATTTGTATAAGCATCAAAACATAGACGTCATGATGACCTGAATATGCCTTGCATTAAAAACACATGAAACAGTCAAGAGATCATTCTAAATCCAATGTGAATTACCCGTAGTGACCCTTTATCGTTCACATCCTTAGGTAAGATCGCGTTTCACAATAGGAGAAAGAACTCACTAAGAAAGACAATAATTAGATCAAACTTCCTTGAATTTTTTGGGTATCAATGGTCGAGGTACGCATGGCCATCCAATTTGAGATAGAGGCTCTTACAGTCGGACACCATTTCAATCCAGAATTTCCAAAGTTGTTAGATTTTCACATACAAGCAGAAGACAAATAAAAGATTATGCCCCCAGTCATCACTCTCTAAATTCTATAAAGGACATCATCGAAGAGCTTGAAGGGACACAATATGGAAACATCTCAATGCGAATAGGTAAGCATACAAGGCGATAATAGCATGGAAAAGCATAGATTGTTTTCAGTTTGTGTTTGATGTTTGATTGCATTGTTGTAGATGCAAAATCCCTTTCTGGAGAGGAGACAGACAGACAGACTCAAATGAAGCTTCAAAAGGACTTTGAATGGATATGACATGCCTAAGATACATTGGAGGCCATAGGATATGACATTGATTGCCCCCAAGTTTGAACATTGATAGGATATAGACGCTTGAGCTAATTGGTGTACAGACTAACTTAATGAAAACAGGAATGCAGAAACAAACCATCAGATATGTACAAACTAAAGCAAGACTGAAAGCTGGGAAAGACCAAGATTGCACTGATAGATGAAGCATTTTGAAACAAGTGGTGCCCGTTTGCCTGGTTTTCACCATCTTGGCAGAGATTCTATTTTTGCTACCAAGGCGCCTGTTTCCAGGTTTTCACCAAGGCACTTTTTCTTTTTCTCATTTTTTTGTATTTTTTATTTTTTCAATTTTTTCAAATTTTTACTTTTTTTGTGAATCATCAAGGCGCCTATTGCTAGGTTTTCACCAAGATGTTCATTTTTTTAGGACTTTTTCAGATTTTAAAGATTTTTTCAGGACATTTTACCATACACTGAATGTCTTAGGCATAGAATTTCTTCAAATGGAGAACATTGATTGGTTCTCAGAGCTGTTCTCCTTCAATCATTGAGAGTTGATAGGCACCAAATCCAAAAGTAGCAGTGATAACAAAGGGACCCAGCCAGTTGGGTTCAAACTTCCCCTTGTGTTCTTGATGTGATTGATTTTTAGGGTTCTCTCTCAGGACTAGATCTCCAACCTAAAATTCTCTATGTCTGACTTTCTTGTTGTAGCCTCTAGACATTCTCTTCTGATATACTTTGAGATGATCATACACTGCTTGTCTATGCTCATCTAGTAGTTCAAGTTCTTGCAACCTAGACACTCTGTAGTCATCATCAGTTACTAGACAATGCATTCTGATTCTTAGTGATGGGATTTCAACCTCAATAGGCAGTACCTCTTCAAACCCATAAACTAAAGCGAAAGGTGTAGCCCCAGTAAGTGTTCTAATACTTGTTCTGTTGGCCCATAGAGCTGGATTGATCATGAGATGCTAGTCTCTTCCTATTTTATTAACTGTACGATGCAAGATTTTCAACAAATTCTTATTAGAGGCCTCAGCTTGGCCATTCCCTTGAGGATAGTAGATAGAAGACCAATGTTGTGTGATCTTGAATTTGGCACATAGATCATCTAGGTCTTTGTTCTTGAATTTTCCACCGTTATCTGTGATTATGGAATGAGGTATCCCATATCTGCATATGATATAGTTCAATATGAACATAGATATTTGCTTTCTAGTTGCTTGTGTCAAAGGGACTGCTTCTACCCATTTTGTAAAATAATCTATAGCTATGATTATATGGGTATGCCCATTAGAAGAATGAGGATGTATAGCTCCTATAAGATCAAATGCCCATTGGTGAAAAGGCCATTATGTAGTAAAGGGAATTAGATCTCTCCCTGGAGCATGAATTAAGTTGCCATGTACTTGACACTTGTGACAATTCTTAGCAAATTTGATAGCCTCTTTCTCCATTTCAGGCCAATAGTACCCAACCCTAATAAATTTTTGAGCTAGTGTTAAACCGTTTGAGTGTGACCCACAAATACCATCATGGACTTCCTCTAACGCACATTGAGACTCTTCCCCTTCTAAACATCTAAGTAGCATACCATCTAGACCTTGTTTGTACAGATCATGACCAATGATGACATATCGGGAGGCATTACGGATAAGGTATCTCTTTTCATGGCGGTTGAAGGTATCAGGAATGATTTGGTCTTGGAGATAGGAGAATAGGTTTTTATATTTGGATGAATCATGACCAACAATAGTGTAGATCATGTGGGTTTCAGGGGAGTCATATGCAGGATAAGATAGTGCTTCCACAAAGAACTCGTAGCATAGCTCATGTTCAGGCTGCTGTAATAAAGTAGATAGTGTTGCCATTGCATCAGAGCCTTGTTCTCTGTTCTAGGAATTTTCTCAAATGTGATAGATATGAAATATTTCTTAATATCATCTACCATTCTCTTGTAAGGAATGAGCTTTTCATCTTTAGTTTGGTACACATCATTGACTTGATGAATAACAAGTTGAGAGTCTCCATGAATGTGTAGCTCTCTTACTCTCCATTCAATTGCTATTTTCATACCATTCAAAAGGGCTTCATATTCTGCAATATTGTTTGTGCAAGGAAAGTTTAATCTGAATGCTTTTGGGATTGAGTATCCTTGAGGAGTTATGAACAATATGCTTGCTCCAGATCCATTCTATTTATAGGAGCCATCAAAGAATAATTTCCATGCTCTAGAAGAAAGAGTCATGATAGAAGAATTTGGAAATTCCATTTGCATTGGTGTATTATCAATCATAGGTGCATCTGCTAATTGATCAGCAATAACCTATCCTTTGATATCTTTTCATTCGACATATTCAATGTCAAATTCACTTAAGAGCATGACCCATTTAGCTAATCTACCTGTGAGGGCAGCTTTTCTTAGTAGGTACTTTAGTGGATCAATCTTGGCTACCAATTGAGTGGTATGAGCTAACATGTAGTGTCTCAATTTCTATGATGTGAAGATCACAACTAGACAAGCTTTCTCAATCATTGAATAGTTCTTTTCATATGCCACCAATGTTCTACTGATGTAGTATATAGCTCTTTCCTTTTTATCTTCATTATGCTGTGCTAGCAATGCCCCCAATGATGTATCTGTTGTGGAGACATATAAGATTAATGGCTTCCTGTGAATAGGAGGCATCAAGATAGGAGGATTTGATAGATATTGTTTGATATGATAAAAATTTTTCTCACATTCTTCATTCCATGCAAAGGTCACACCTTTATGTAAAGTTTTTGTAAAAGGCTATGATATGTCCGCTAGTTGTGATATGAATCCTCTGATAGATTGAACTCTTCCTTGCAATGTCCTCATTTGACTGATATTCTTCGGGGGTTGCATCTCTATTATAGCCTTTACTTTAGTTGGATCAACTTCAATGCCCTTCTTTGAAACTATTTATCCTAAGAGCTTTCCAGAAGTGACACCAAAAGCACAGTTCTTAGGATTTAGTCGGAGACTAAACTTTTCCATTCTGTCTAGGATCATGCTCAAGTCCTTTAGATGTTTAGTTCTAATCAAAGATTTTGCTAAAGTATCATCAACATAATACTCCATAGTTCGATGCATCATGTCATGGAAAATAGATGTCATTGGTCTTTGATATGTAGCACTAGCATTTTTAAGCCCAAATGGCATGACATTCCAACAGAAGGTACCCCATGCACATGTGAAAGCTGTTTTCTCTTGATCCTCTGGAGCAATTTTTATTTGGTTATATCCAGAGAAACCATCCATTAAGGAATACATCTCAAAACCCGTAGTCATGTCCACTATCATATCAATGTTAGGTAGTGGAAAATCATCCTTAGGGAACGCTCTATTCACTTCTCTAAAGTCTGTGCACACTCTGATTGAACCACCTAGTTTAGAAATAGGTACAATATTGGATATCCACTCTGCATAGTCAATAACTCAGATGAATCCATCTTTTAGGAGCTTCTCTAATTCAGCTTTTACCAAGAGTGCAACATGAGGATGCATCTTTCTCAACTTTTGTTTAACAGGTTTTACATTAGGAGCTATGGATAAAAGGTGCATGATAAGATTAGGATCCAACCCTGGCATATCTGAGTATTTCCATGCAAAGTTGATCTTTTTCTTTGTTAGGAATGTAGTAAATTTTTGCTTCTCTTCTTCTGATAATGATTGTGCTACATGTACCAATTGTGGTTCCTCTGTTGTACCCAAATTTATAGATTGAGTGGGATCAATTAGAACTGGATATCTGTCCTATAAATGACTCAGAAGGACATCAAATATCTCATCCTTAGACACCTCGTAGAGGTTTTCACCTTTGGATATGTCTTTTATTTTTACTTTTGTAGGTTTTGAGACTGCCACAAAGTGGTTTTCACCCTCAGAAGTCCTTTTCTTTTTATTGTTATTCTTATTTTTTTGACTAAGATATTTGATGTCTGACTCGGTCATGCTGATGCTCAGTTCACTGATGGAAGTCCTCATAGGCTCAACTGCATTTAGGTAGCAAGCAAGGGCATAGTCATTTGGGAAGGTATAAATACCATGGCTTGGATTTGTGCAGGTTTGATAAATAAGGTCTGGATATTGGATAGTCAAAGTAGGGAAAGATTGGGAGATAGTGTTTACGGATATGGATATGTCATCATTGGTCCTAACCCAATGCTCAAGTTCAAAGGTGATATTACAACTTAAGACATTCAATTCATGAATAGGCTCAATGTCATCATGGAAGTCCAATTCAGCCATAGGTGGATCAGACTCGATAGGTTCATCATTTCATTCTAGACTTACACTGGGTTGAGGTGCATATTGGTGAATAATAGCAACATGCTTCTTGGTGATAAGCTCATCTGGTTTTGGAATGAATCCCCATTCATAGTCATTAGATTCATCTTCTGATTCAAGATCTCTAGGAAATCTTAGAACATGAGTAAAGTTAGGGTGAATACCCCAAGAAGGGTTAACCTCAGATTTGGATTTGTATTCATACTCATGGGAATCTGTCTCAGAATCACTACCACTTCCCTCTTCTTGATTATTTTCAAGATTAGCTAGTTCTTGTGTTGCAACTATCTCTTGATTGATAGTAGGTTCTTGTGTTTCTACTACATTAATTCTTTTGATTGGATCATCTTTATCATCAAGAAGGTCTTTGATCTCCTTAGGAAATTTTTCATAGGGGATGAGTTCTGAGCTATCTGAATCACTATCTGATGGTTCTATTTCTTCTTTCTTAAGAAGAGGTTCTCCTGGTGCGATCTGCTCTATGACATGAGAACAATTACCCTTGAGGTGATAGGGTTTCTTCTTAAAGCCTAGGCCAATAGTATTCTTATTTTCTCTACCAGTATGTGGGAGAGGAGCCACAAGACCTTTTCCTCTAACTCCTAGAGGTCCTTTACCTAAATATCCCATCTTAGCTATCAACTTATTTCCTGGACTGTATGACTTAGAAGGGATTTGTGGTGCTGTAGAGTCACTAGTTTGAACATTGTGGGACTCAGATTTATCTTTTTATAGCCATGATAGCAAAGCTTCATCCTCTTCAAAATCTTGCTTGGATACTTGTTCTGCTACAAAATTCTTCTTATATACCTCAGGAGGTTCCTTAGGTTTGGGCTTGGATTGTTTCAAAGATTTCCCATAAGACTTAGGCAAGATAGGAAGAGATGTCAAAGATAAGACTGGCTCGATAGTATATTCTCCCATACTATTTTCTTTGATATTAACCTCTTTTGCAAGATCTTCCATTTGAGATGTGGATGCTTCTTTAGTTGGTTCAATGGAAGATTCTCTGTTATTAGGCACAAGCTTATCTGCACTTTCCTTCAAGGTATTGCAAGTTGTATTCAGATCTGCAGGGATAGTAACCTCTACTCCTTCATAAGGAAATTTCAAACATTGATGGTATGTAGAAGGAATAGCTTGCATTTCATGTATCCATGGTCTCCCTAGGAGGATTTTGTAGGCCAAAGGTAGATCAAGCACTTAACAGATGGTATCTTTGATAACTGGACCCACTCAAATGGGTAAGACAATGGTGCCTTTAGAAGATCTTTCTTGTTCATCATAGGCTTTGATAGTTATTTTCTTTCTAGGATCAATAGCCAATTATGAAAATCCCAATTGTGTGATCAAGCTGTAAGAACAAATGTTGAGGCCAACGCCCCCATCTATCAACACACATTTGACTCTACGGTTCTGGATCAAGACTTCTATATGCAAAGGCTAATTATGTGGGTGACTCAAGGAGTTGTCATCTTCCTCTAAAAAGGAGATATATTGTAGAGATGTAAGATGTCCAACCATAGTCTAGAACCTATCTAAATCAAGGTCATCAGGAACATTGGAACCGAGCAAAGCTTTGTCTAGTATGGCTCTATGAGCTAGAGATACTCGAAGCAACTCAAACATAGAGATTTTGGCATTAGTGTGCTAGAGTTGTTGAACAATGCTATAAGATGTAGGCCTTCTATCCTTTGGATGGGAAGATTTGGAAGCAACCTTCTGTTTAGAAGTAGATGAAAGATTGAAGGGAAACTTAGGGACATTTGATGAATCTGGGTTTTGTCCTTTCAAATGTGCTTGGGCTTGTGATTGAGTAATTGCGTTGGTGGATTGATTTTGTCCATCTCTTATTACAATTGTGATGACATTGCAATGCTCTGAGAGACAGGGTTCAACCATATTGATGGTAGCATTATTTCTGGGGTAAGCATAATTGACTTTTGCCCCCATATTAGGTTGAGAAGATGAAACTTCTTGACCATGTTTCGGAAATGATTTTGTGAATGCTATATGATCATTATTGCTCTTAGGATTTTCAACTACGATGTCTCCCCTATTGATCAGATCTTGAATGGTGTGTTTCAACTGTAAGCAGTTATTAGTTTTGTGACCTTTACCTTGATGGAAATCGCAAAATTCATTTTCTCTCCACCATTTTGGCTTAGGCTCAGAATCAGGTGGTTAGATTACTGGCAAAGAGATGATGTTATCAACCAGTAGAGTTTTCATAGCTGATTCTAAAGATTCTCCAAGAGGAGTGAACTTTCACTATTTATCCCAAGATTTGTATTCTGGCTTCTTTTGAAATGGTTCAGATGACTTTTATTCTAAAGCTTTAATGGCATGGGAACCAAGAGTTAGGTTGTAGGCTAGTGCCTTTGATGGGGCACAAATAGTATAAAAAATGCCATCTGTGATGATGCCTTTGTTCTTGTTCCAATTTTTGTTCTTGTCTTTAGAACTGGACCCGGATTCATACTTGTCTTTCTGAAGTGTGATTTCTCCTTTTTTCACAAGAACTTTTTCAATTTTGATAGCATTATCCACCATCTTATCAAAAGATGTATGATCTTGCATTTGTAGAGGATAATTGATTTCTGGAACAAGGTTATTGATGAAGATTTCCAGGTTTTCTATTTCTGGAATAGGTCTAGCATATAGAGAGAACTTCTTCCTCCATCTCTTGAGAAATGTTAGGAATGGTTCTCTTGGATATTGCTTGAGATTACAGATATCAATCATGGTGACCAGATGTTGAATATTGTAGGAGTATTGCTGATAAAATTTTTTGATCAATTCCTCAAAAGTTTTGATAGTGGAAGGTAATCGAGAGAACCATTGAATGGCCGCTCCTCCCAGAGATCGAGGGAAGAGACGCATTAGATAGGTTGGTTCATGCATGAATTCCATTGATTGGGTATAGAATTCTCTGACATGGTCTTGAGGGTCAGAGTGTCCATCATACTTATCATACTTGGGAATCTCCACTTGTTTTGGAAATGGTGGCATATACAAGTCTTTGTCAAAAGGAAAAGGGCATAGAGCTTCCATGGAGAACTCCTTGGGTTCCTTTTCTTTCTCAAGGCTATTAAGTTTGACTTGCATGGCATGCATCTATTTCATAATAGCTGTGAGTGGAGTTTCTTCCTCATGTGTAATGATATTTTCCACATTGAAGTTGGGAGGAAGTTTAGCTCCTTGATGAGCCAATTGTAAAAAGTATGCCTCTCTGTCTTCTTTCAAGAAATGCTTCATCATTCGTTTGAAGTTATCATCATTTTGATATTGAGCAATTTCTTCAGGTGTGGGTTCCTGATCTGCACCATGTTGAGATTGAGTTCTTTGAGAGCCAAAGTTTGTCCCTGCTTGAGACATGGTAGGAGTTTGTGGACTCCCTGGAATAGATTGATGTGGGGTTTGTTGGGTACCTCCGTGAGTTGATGGAGGAGGTATGTAACCAGTTTTCAATCGAAAGTTGCCAAGACCGTCATCCTCATAAACACCAAAATTGATGAGTTGCTCAAGAGTTGGACCCCTGGTAGTGGTTATACGTAAGGTCTGGGATGCTTCTCTAGATTTCTTGTGTGAGGAAGCTCTAGTTTCCAGCATTAACTTTGAGTGAAACAAAATAATAAGATCCAGATAACTGAAGAATGAATTGAATCAAGATGATCAGATGATGCAACCTTGTCAAGGTTTGATTGATTTGAAGATTTGATTAGATGTGGGTGAAGGATACTATGCCTTGGATGTATGGGTAGATTTCCAAAAAGATAGCGGACATGAGTTCACAACACTTAGTCTATTTTTGAAGATTTGATAGAAGATTGATAGTTATGACAAGGTTTTGACACAAGATGAAAAGGACTCAAATCGATTAAATAGAAGGCTGAATCAGATTCAAAAGGCCACTTTTGGAAAATGATAGGATTCTCAATAGCTACTACTCTGTTCCTGACATAGTGATTTGTTCAACAGGTTTTGGAAATAGGTTGAAAAAGCTAAGTATCTGGCAATTCTAACAATTTTTTGACAACTTTCAAAAATTTCCCAAACGACACTCTACAGACTTGTATGACAGTGGGTATGCTATGAAATGATAGTTGAAAAGCTCATATGATAGTGGGTATGCTATGAAATGATAGTTGAAAAGCTCGTATGATAGTTGCAAAAACTCACACGATAGTTGCTAGCAGGATTTGAGTTTTTTGAATTTGACTGGCAGAAAGACTCGTACGACACTGGGTTCTTTACCATACGACAGTTGGGTAGTAATGAAATGACATTTGATATAAACTCGTATGACTTTTTGACCTCCTGAGATGACTTTTGACTCCAGAAAGGAATTTCACTTCAAATTTTGCAAATTTAGGGTTTTCAGTTTCAGATTGTTTGCAAATTTCAATGTCCAAATTTGAGGATTGTAACAGATTTGTCCATTTTCAATAACCAGATAGATAAACAAGCACACAAAATAGCAAACAAGTGATTTCTAGCATGTCTGAAAACAATGAACAAGGGCAAAAGTAACCTTGCGCATGAACAATCAAGTGACTTTATTCATTCTAATCCTCAAAAGTGCTAATTGTGTATGTTTCAAAAATGTTTTGCAATAACGCACATATACCCTAGAAAATGAAAATTTGGCCTCGCTAGGGTTTTTAGTAATGGTTTGACTCTGCAACTTTTATGATCCAAAGGGGTGAACTCCAATCTTGGTGCACCAGGGTTTTGACACAGTCCAAGAATTTAATCAATCAGGAGTTGCTAGGGAGATCTGACAACCCAACAATGAACCACACCTGTGAAGATTTCTTCCACAGGGACATTTATATAGCGGCTTTCACTACCATGGTGAAAATGGCTATTACCGCTTGAGGTTCCATCAATGTGGTTGACCCAATTAATGGAATGTCCACTATGGTTAACCCTCTCTAAAGGTGACTCACAAGATATACCACATGGAGATTGGTTCCAGATTCAAGGATTTGGGTTTTTGGTACTATCCAAAAAGGAAGTAGAGCATAATCCCCTAGCCTTTTCAATTTTAACCCAAACAAAGTAGATAGATTAATCCGACACGCTAAGACCAAGATTATCTCACAAAGATCTATGACGTCAACCCCTTATGATCTATCAACCTCTTTGGAGAGAGAATGTCTCGATCAAAAGTTGAAGACACACTGATCTAGTGGAACGTGAGACTCCCTCAGTATCCTCCCCACCTACAAGGGATCCTTCATTGAGAAGAGTTTTGCTGGAAACCCACTCTCTCAAGATCCAAAAATAGTGTTCATAGGGCCTAATTACTATGTGTAACAAAGATGCTGAAAGCAAACTATGTTCATTTTTATAGCCCAAATGAAGTTTGTGATAGGAAAGCAATAAAAATCACTCAAGCTAGACACATGAGATGTTCGTTTTAGATCCAAAATCGAAGTCTTATCAGTTGAGAAGATTACCTGAATTCCTCACAATGCGCTTAGTAGATTTTTACCTATTTTTAGCAATTCTTGCACTTTTTCCAATCAAAACCAGCAGGAGTCAATAAAAAATAGAGAATTTCAATTGTTAAGATTAGCCGTTAGTCAAAATCTAAAAACCAAATATGAAAAACTATCCTAAAAAATGAAACGACAGTTGAAATTTGATGCCTAAACTCATATGACAGTGGGTCTGTTACCAGACGATAGTCTGAAACTTGTATGACAGTGGGTATGCTCCCAGACGACAGTCCAGAAACTCGTACGACACTGGGTGTTCTGTGAAACAATAGTTGAACTTTCAAATGATAGTTTGTATAGTACGACATGATCCTCGATCTGATAGACTATCGTATGATAGTGGGTATAGTGTGAAATGACTTTTGTCAAAAACTTGTACGAAGATCGTACGGACAAAAATTAAAAATCATAGTTTTTACACAGAAACCGAGGAGAAAAAGATAGAAATTGATAGAATTGAATTGGAAACCCATTTCAAGGCCCCATGGCGGGTGCCAGAAATGTGTGTGTGAAAATTGTACCTGATCTATAGACACAACACTTCAGTAAAACATTAGAGGTTAACAATAATCGAAATTGTGCAATAGTATGAAAACTAATCTAACCAGGCAATTTATCGCCTTCTAATAGGTGCGAGTATGATGTTCTCAGATTGTTATCAAGATTAGTGACCTTGACGACACCTAAATGAAAGATTTGAATGCAAAACTGATATGAATCTATGATGCAATTAATCTATTTTTTATTTTTATTTTTAGATGCAATGATATGATGAAAACTGATATGAATCTATGATATGTAAAAACTGATATGCTATGATGATCTAACAAATGAAAACTAAGATGATATGAAAAACTATGCAATATTGATCTCAGAAAGCTTGGATTCGCAAAGATGATTCTTCAGTCTCCAATTCAGCAGCGTGATTATGCAATTCTTGTGGAGATTTGTGAAGAGCTGAGGCTTGATTTTATAGAAATCCAAGGCTTTGGAGGTGCATGAAAGAAAGACATAAATCACTCAAATAAACTCAACTTGATTTTTGAGTTATCTGAAAATAAAGAATAATTAACTCACAAAAACATGCAAAAGCAAAGTTTAACTCAAAATAGAGTTTAGCTTTAATTGATAATTGATAGTTGTCTACTTTTCTGATTGTGCATGTTTTATTTATGAATTAATTAATAATAAAGTGATTTATTTCCAACTTAACTGATTTTGAAAAATAAAACAATTGATTTATGGGTTAATCAATTATTTTTCAAACTTTTATTCAAAAACAATATTATTAAAAATTGACAACTTGCTTTAATTAATTAAATAAGAATTTAATCAATTATTCATAGGATTTTGGATTTATTGTCTAAATTAAATAATACAATTTAGGAATAAATAGAATTAACTTCAATTAAACAATTAAGTGGCAAAATTAAATCTAATTAATTAAATATTTAGAATATTCAATTAATCAAACTTTAGGATAAATAGGATTTATCGCCAAATAATCATTAAATTAAAGATAATTATGATAATTAGGAATATTACTAGGAATATTCCCCGATGCAGAATTTGAGATAATCAATTAGAATTCGATGATGTTCAGATGTGCCTTAGGTTAGTACTTTGATGTTGATTTTGTTCGATTTGATGATGTAGGAGGTTAATGAACCTATAGCCCATTTTTGGGGTATTACAGTTGCATCTCCATAATTGTCTTGACTTTTGCTAGATCTACTTCAATTCCTTTCTTTGAAACAATGTACCCTAGAAGTTTTCCTGAAGTAACACCAAAGGCACATTTCTTAGGGTTTAGCCTGAGACTAAAATTTTCCATTATATCCAGTATTTTTCTTAAGTCAGCTAGATGTTCAGATCTTTTCATTGATTTAGCTAAGGTGTCATCAACACAGTCCTCCATGGTTTGATGCATCATATCGTGGAAGATAGATGTCATAGCTCGTTGATATGTAGCACCGGCATTCTTAAGACCAAATGACATGACGTTCTAGTAGAAAGTACTCCATACACAAGTAAAAGCTATTTTCTCTTGATCTTCTAGAGTGATCTTGATTTGGTTGTATCCAAATAAACCATTCCATTAAAGAGTACATTTCAAAGCCTGCAGTCATGTCCACTATCATATCGATGTTTGGCAGTGGAAAGTCATCCTTAGGGCATGCTTTTTTTACATCTCTGAAGTCTATGCATACTTGAAATCCACTCTGCATAATTTGTGACTCAAATAAATCCAACTTTTAGTAACTTTTCCAGCTTAGCTTTGACTAGGAGTGCAACATGTGGATGCATTTTTTGCAACTTCTATTTAATAGGTTTGACTCCTGGCGCTATAGAAAGATGATGCATGATGAGATCAAGATCTAACCATGGCATATCTAAATATTTCCATGCAAAGTTGATCTTCTTCTCTGTTAAGAATTTTGTAAATGCTTGTTTTTCTTCTTTTGATAATGATTGAGCTACATGAATTAACTTTTGTTCTTCTATTGTACCCAAATTGATAGATTGAGTTGGTTCTATCAATACTAGAGATCTATTTTGTAAATGATTTGGAAGGACATCAAATATCTCATCCCTAGGTACCTCAAAGAGGTTTTCACCTTCGGATATATCTTTTGTTTTTACTATTTTAGGTTCTAAGACTGCCACGTAGTGGTTTTCACCCTCAGAACTCCTTTTCTTTTTAATTTTGTTCTTTTGAATTAGATATTTGATATCTGACTCTTTCATGCTGACGCTAGGTTCGCTGATGGAAGTTGTCATGGGTTCTACTGCATTTAGGTAGCAGGTGAGAGCATAGTCTATTCTAAAAGTATGGATGTCTCAGTTAGGATCATCGGATGTTTGGTCAATAAAATCAAGATATTGGATAGTAAGTGTGGGAAAGGATTGAGTGATAGTGTTTACGCATACATTGTTGTAATCATTGGTTCTGATCTGACTCTCAAATTCAAGGATGATATTACTACTTAGAATGTTTAGTTTGTTAAGTGTCTCAATGTTATCATTGGATCCTACGTTAGTGATAAGTGAATCAGACTCATGAGGTCTATCATTTCATTCTAGACTCATTTTGGACGTAAATGTGTATCAGTGAGTGACATCTATGTGTTTTTCTGTGATAGGCTCATCTTCTTCTGGAACAATTCCCCATTCATAGTCATTTGATTCTTCATTTGGATCTCTGGGAAAATCAAGAATATGTGTGAAATTAGGATAGATTCCCCAAGCAGGGTTTCCTTCAGAGTTTGAGTGAAACTCATATTCATGGGAATCTATCTCAGAATCACTGTTGTGTCCCAAATGTTTAGATATTGTGATAGGTTCACCTTCTTCTTCTCATTTGTTTTTAGGATCACTCAGTTCTTATGCGGCAACTATCTCTTGTTCAGTAGTAGGTTCTTATGTGTCTACTACATTGATTCTTTTAGGTTCATTTTCTTCCTTGAGAAGGTCTAAGATGTTTTGAGTAATACAATCATAGGAAAAAAACATATGTAGTATCAGAGTCATCACTGTCTTCTTGGTGTGTTTCTTCTTCATCATTTTTTCTATTCCCGGTTCTATCTATTCTATCACATGAGAAGAGTTTCCATTGAGATGGAAAGGTTTCTTTTGATAACCTAGACTTGTAGTATCTTTGACTTTTCTCCCACAGTGTTAAATGGGTCTAATGATGCCTTTGCCTCTTATTCTTAGAGGTCCTTTTCCTATATATCCCATTTTAGACATTAGATTGTGACCTGGTCCATATGATTTTGATGGAAATTTAAGTGTTTTAGAGACACTTCTGAATTTTATGTTATTGAGACTCATCCTTTTATAACCAAACAAGCACAACTTCCTCTTCATCATATTCTTGTTTTGATACTTTTTGTGTGATAAAGCTTCCATTAAATATAACCCGAGGTTCTTTAGTTGAAGGTCTTTCTTTCTCAGAGGGTTGTCCATAAGACTTTGGTGAAAGTGGGAGAGAAGTGAGAGATAGGATTGGCTCTATTGTGTATTCTCCCATGGTGGTGTCTTTGATCTTGACTCCTTTTGATAGGTCTTCCATTTTAGATGTAGATGCTATGTCTATTTGTTTGGTGGAAGATTCTTTGTTATGTGGAACAAGTTTATCTGCACTTTCCTTCAAGGCGTTGCAAGATGCTGATGTGTCTGCAGGTATAGTGACCTCTACTCCATCAAAGGGAAATTTGAGACATTGGTGGTACATTGATGGGATAGCTTGAATTTCATGTATCCAAGGCCTTCCTAGAAGAATGTTATAGGCCAATGGAAGATCTAGTACTTGACAGGTGATATCTTTGATGATAGGTCCTGTCCTGATAGGTAGTACAATGAATCCTTTGGAATTTCTTTCTTGTTCATCACATGCTTTTATTGTTATCTTATTTTTAGGATCAATAGCATCTTCAGACAATCCCAGTTGTGTAACCAATTTGTAGGAACAAATATTCAGACCATCGCCTCCATCTATCAACACCCGTTTGACACGACGGTTTTGGATCAAGACTTCAATATGCAAGGGTTGGTTATGTGGGTGACTCAATGAGTTGTCATCTTCTTCTGAAAAGGATATGTACTAAGGTGACGTCAAGTGACCTACCATTGTTTGGAATCTATCAAGATCAAGATCTTCAAGAGCATTAGAGCCAATTAGAGCTTTGTCCAAAATTGCATGATGAGCAGGAGAGATGCAAAGCAACTCGAATATAGAGATTTTGGCATTGGTATGTTGCAATTGTTGGATGATGTTGTATGATATCTCTTTAGACACTTTAGAAATGGAAGATTTGGAAGTAGTCCTTTGTTTATATGTAGATGCAAGATTAAATGGCACCTTCTGGGCATTTGATGAACCCAAGTTTTGTCCTTGGAGAGTTGCTTGAGCTTGAGATTGAGTAACTGCATTAGTTGTCTTGTTATCTCTATCCTTTCTGACAATAGTAATGGAATTACCATGTTTAGAGAGGCATGGGTCTACCATGTTGATAACATCATCGCTACTAGAGTAAGTGTAATTGAATTTAGTACCCATGTTTGGTTTAGAAGACAAATCTCCTTGATTATGTTTCAGAAAAGGTTTCATGAATGTTGTATGATTGTTGTTGGATTTATGGTTGTCAATTAAAATTTCTCTAGTGTCAATTTTGTCTTGAATGATATGTTTCAGACACATGTAGTTGTTGGTTTTATGACCCTTGTTTCGATGGAAATCACAAAAATCGGTCTCTTTCCACCACTTAGGTTTGACTTCGGGATGATATGGATTGACCTTAGGTAACGTGATGATATTATTTGCCAATAGAGTTTACATGGAAGATTCCAAGGACTCACCCAAAGGAGTGAACTCACACTTTGGTTTTGTAACCCAAGGTTTATAGTCAGTTGAATTTTTAGCTAGTTCAGTTGTTTTCATCTTTGAAGCTTTTATGACTTGGGTGCCAATGGTGAGATTAAATGCTGGTGCTTTAAGTGGAGCACTGATATTATTAACAACACCATCTATGACAATGTTTTTGTTTTTGTTCCATATTTTGCTGTTATCTTTGTTGGAACTAGATCCTGAATTGTACTTGTTTTCCTTATGAAGTGATATGTCTCCCTTTCGAACAAGAACATTTTTGATCTTTATGGAATTTTCCACCATTTTATCAAAGGATGTATGATTTTGTATTTGTAGATGATAATTGATTTTCAGAATCAGATTATTGATAAAGATTTCTAGTTTTTCATTTTCTGGGATTGGTCAGGCATAGAGTGAAAACTTCTTCGTCCAACATTTGAGGAAGGTTGGGAAGGATTCTCCCAAGTTTTGTTTTAGATTCCAAATGTCGATCATGGTGACTGGGTGTTGGATATTGTAGGATTACTACTGATAGAACAATTTGATTAACTCCTCAAAAGTTTTGATTATGGGGGGTATCTTAGAGAACTAATTGATGGTTATCCCTCCCAAAGATTGGGAGAAGAGATGCATTAAGAATGTAGGTTCATGCATGAATTCCATGGATAAGGTGCATAACTCTCTGACATGATCTTGAGGATCAGAATCTCCATCATATTTGTCATATTTTGAGAGTTCTACCCCTTTAGGGAATGGTGGCATATACAAGCTATGATCAAATGGAAAAGGACATAGGTTGTCCATGGAGAATTCTTTAGGTTCTTTCTCTTTTTCCAACTGGTTGACCTTAACTTGCATTGTATGTATTTGTTTCATCATTGCGGTGATGGGTGTTTCTTCCTCATGTGTAAAGATATTGTGAATGTTAAAGCTTGGAGGAAGTTTGGCCCCTTGTTTGGCTAATTCAAGGAAATATGCCTCTTTGTCTTCATGCAAGGAGTGTTTCATCATTTTCTTGAAGACATCATCATTCTGATATTGGGCAATTTCAGAGGGTGTGGGTTCTTGATCCCCACCATGTTTAGACTGGTGACCCTAGGAGCCTTGGTTTGCTCCTCCTTGAGACATAGTGGTGCTTTGATTTGGATCTGGTGTTGATACTGGAGGGGTTATGTAATTGTCTTTCAAGTGAAAATTGCCAAGGGCGTCTTCTTCGTATAGATTTGTATCGTAAGGCTGATGAAATGTCTGAGCCAAAATAGAAGATGATGGAGAGATTTTTGGTTCTTCTCTCAATTTTCTTTGTGAGGAAGCTCTAGTTTCCACCATTAACCTTGGGTGAATCAAAAGAGAAAGATAAGACAACTGATAGATGATATGATTTAGGAAAAATTGAATGATGCAACCTTGTCAAGATTGGATAAAAAGATTGATTGGACGTAAGTGTAGGATACTGTGCCCTAGGTGTATGGGTAGATTCCCAAAAGGTGATGGACATGAGCTCACAACACTTAGCTATTTTGAGGATAAATTTTGAGATTATTTTGATAAGGTTTTGACATAAGATGAAATGGGATTCAGATCAATGAATTAGAAGGCAAAATCAAGCTAAAAAGACCACTTTGGGAAAATGATTTGGATTCTCTGTTGACTCTGCTTTGTTCCTGACATAGGGGATTTTTTTGATAGAATCTAAATGATGACTGCAAATGATTGAATTTCTAACAAAACAAGGATTTTCTAGCAATTTTTGGGTCAACTCTTGTACAACTTTATCCAACTTTATCCAGGCTCGTATGACACAAAATCAGGGGTGACATGACAATTGCAGAGGCTTGTACAACAAATGACTCCAAGATATTTTTTTGCTTAGGGTTTGTTGACAATACTTGTATGACACAGTATACCTTCCTTTACAACTTTTTGGGGGTTCTGATACGACAATTGAATTTCCCAAAAAGACTCGTACGACAATTGAAATTCCAAGACGACAGTCTATACCAGAAAAGGATTTTCCTTCAGATTTTGCAAGTTTTAAAATGTTTGGGTGTTTTTGGTATCAATTTGTTTGCAAATTTCTCTGTCCATGTTTTTGAAAATCTATGTATTGGATTGTCTTAGGTTGTTTAACATAGCAATAGGCTCACAATCACAAAAAATAGAGTGAACTGACTCAATGAATCAATCACACCTATCTTACCCTAGCTAAGAGAAGAAATGTATTACTTTATCATTGACTTAGGAACACACTCATGAACTCCTCAGAATATGTAGGTCCAACAACACGCAATGGATGTTGAAGACCATATTAGCCAAGTTCAAACATCGAAGAGGGATCGATATGATGAGTTTCTTGGGGTGATTACTACTCACCTCACACAAGCACTACAAATCCTTTGGGGGTGGATCGGTGGAAAACTAACTTAGGATTTTAATTAAGGCATCCATTCACAACTTTCTCCCATAGTCCCACAAGCAGGTTTGATGTTGTTAAACCTATGAGCACTTTGACAAGTGTAGTCTCGCAAGCAATATTTAAGTGGCTCCGCTCTACACAATATCAAAGCGTGTTCATGGAACAAGTCCAAGGAACAAACATAGTTATGTCTTCCAAGGCTTTAACCTCAAGGAAGCATCAAATTTTATAGCAGGGTGGAAGATTCAGCTTAAGACTTATCCCCACTTGGGTCATTCTCGGGAGATTTTTACCTCACCGGTAGGTCCTCTAAAGGATTAATTGAAAAGTGAGGTTGGGGACCATAGGATCTAGGTTTCTGATTCTATAAAGGAGAAGAGCATAATCCTCTAACCTTGTCCTTTTTGATGCAGAGAGCATCGATGGTACTCTATCAAATCTACACGTTAATACTTTCTTTCTTCTTAGACATAGATTTAGAGGCTTGTAATCTATTCAATAGTCAAATAATAATCATCAACTTTATATTATCTGTCTTAAAATAACTGAACAAGAACTCACCAACCATCGATCATAGATTCCTTCGTGTATATTGCATATTTGCAAACCACTCATGGACTGAGATTTCATATCAACATGTGGGTCAGTTTCAAGTTTGAATATGATAATGTCCACCAAATTTTGCATTAGCAAATGCTGAGTTCAACGTGACTGTGAAATATTATCCATCGGCTCCTTGCAGCATAGGCAACCTTGCTATTTCCTTTGATAACATTGCATAAGTCGACACCAACTTGCATAACGTAATGGTTTCTTGAAACTATTTTAGACACACCAAACAGAGAAACTCATGAACAATTTCCTGCAACTATAATGGCTCGTAACGCCCCAAATCAGACTATTACATAACAGTATTTATAAAGAACCGATTCATTGAAGATAAACCCAAAGAACCTGATACATTGTGTTGCTAAATCCTTCCATTAAACTGAAGCCATAATCTAAATTGTAACAGTACTTGAAACTATTTCAAGACCAAACACTATCAATTTGAATACATTAATATTACATATATTCTCTGTTCAACTTAAGAACCCGATATCTATCAACTATGGTAAAACAAAACCATGAATACCGAACTGCATACCCATATTAATAAAATGACTCATGACATATATTCATAACTAAACAGATCCTTGCATATCGATTAATAAAGAGGGATCAGATTCAACATCACTATTATACTCTTAGAGACCAAAAATTGATAATAGGAAACATAGAACTTGATAAAATACACATTTCCATTTATGATCAAGGCAATATAACATTCATGGCTCTCTGGTCGTAGACCAGAGAGCCCATATGATTCTAAACTTTCACAATATGCTGCAGCCTATCTGTATGTCAATTCTTTCTCTAACTAACTCCTCTTTTCATTCCATTACATTGCTATCTTTATAGAGATTCAAAATGGTTACAAACCATTCACTTTCTTCATGACCCTTCCTATTCCCATTCGGCCTTTTCATTTCATAAACATCTTTATCAATAATGACAATTAATAAATGTATTTTGACATGGTTTCATGAAATTTTGAAACTAACTAAATTATGACTTAAAAATATGAAAATTTGATGGTGGACATGGTGCCCCTACACCACTTTTCCCTATCCAAGACACATCAAGAAGATTAATCCAGAGACAATACACAAACTGGCACTAGGGAAGATACCTTCTAGGTTTCTGATTCTCCTAAGAAGGAGAATAGCATAATCCCCTCAATATTTTCCCCAATGGCAAGAGACGCACATACCTATTTAGCTAAGTGCCTATGAAAATGAAATGAAATTAAAGAAAACACAATATTTTCTTGAAGAATATTAGGCAACTTGCAAAATCACCTGTTAGAAATCTTGTTGAATGAGCATCTTTGACCAATAATATTCTGAAAATGTGGTTATCTGCAAAATATGGGCTTAGAAGTCAAGATGAGAAGAGGCTAAAGAATAGGTTTTTATGCTCAATCTCTGTCTTTCATCCTGCACAAATTGTTAAGCTGTCAAAACAACTAGAAACCAATAAGCATCAATTGTTAGGGTTAGCTATTAGTCAAAATCTAAAATCCAAATATCAAAGACTACTCAAAATTTTGATAGATAATGCAATAATGGAGTCAAAACTTGTACGAGAATATAACTCTTCCCATACAAAAATTTAGGTACAATATGATAGTGGGTTCCTGTACACATGACAATTTAAATCTCATATGACAATACCAATGCAACCGACATGACAATACAAATTTTCATCTATTGTATGAAAGATAGAGTATTTTGATACGACAGTTTGCAGAATGTCGTATGAGATTGTACGAAACAAAAAAATAAAAATTGAAGCTTGAATTGAAATCGTAAAAAAATGAGATTTTGATAAATGAAACCTGCTGACGGGCCCCATGGCGGGTGCCAAAAATGTGTGTGTGAAATTGTACCTAGCTATGGACACAACACTTCAGTAAAACATTAGAGGTTAGCAAATCAATAAATTTGCAAATAAAAAAATAGTGCTAAGTAGGCGATTTACTGCCTTCTAGTAGATGCGAGTATGGTATTCTCAGAATTAGACCGAGATCAGTGACAATGAAATACCTAAATGAAGGATTTAATGATGATAGCAGATGAAAGATGGATGCCGATTAAGCTATATTTTTTTTCCTTCTATGCAACAGGGATGAAAAACTATATGATAATTGATCTAGAATTGTATGAAAATGAATGCAATCTATTCTTACAATGCTATGAATTGCTATGAAAATGAATTAAATGATAACAAGAAATCTGAAAATAGCACAATCTCACAAATCACCAGATCGCACAAGAAAAATTCTCTAGATTCATAGTTGAAGGATCATTTGTGAAGGACTGAGCCTCATTTATATAGAAATCCAAGTTTTGTGAGAACTCATGGAAAGCCAAAAATCTCTCCCTGATCAACTCAGATTGATTGTTGAGTTATCAGAAAATCATAAAGAGTTAACTCACAAAATCATGCAAAATCAACTTTTTAACTCAAATCAGAAGTTCAGATCACTTTTTCACTCACAATCACATGTTGAGTCCAAAAAGTTAACAAATTGAATTAATTTGTTGATTTAGAGTTTAACTGCTTTTTTGATTGTGCATGGATAATTATGAATTTATTTAATATTCCAAGTATTTTGTTCTCAACTTAACTGGTTTTTGAATAAAAATAACTGATTTATGGGTTAATCAATTATTTAATCAAACTTTATCCCAAAACTATACCATTAAATTTGACAATTTGATTTAATCAATTAAATAAACATTTAATCAATTATTTATAGAAATTTGATTTATTGTCAAATAAAAATAAAATTAATTAGGAATAAATGCAATTAAATCTAATTAAATTAATTAAGTGGCATAATTAAGTTTAATTAATCAAATATTCAACATATTCAATTAATTACACCTAGGATAAATAAAACAATATTTATCGCCAAATAATATTTAATTTAGAAATAATTAGGATAAATTAGGAATATTTAGGAATATTCCCCGATGCATAATTAAGATAGAATCGATTAGGGTTTTGATAATTAGATGTGTTGATGTGCCTTAGGTTAGGAATTTTATGTCAATTTTGATTGATTTGTTGTAGGAGGTCAATGGTTCTGGAGCCCATTTTTGGGGTATTACAAAAAGTAGTAAGCTTGCCAATAAAACTTTCCAAAGTTAGGACATTACCAGGGTTACATCTTGATTCTTATATTGCATAAACTCTGATAGCATAGATAGGAATTAAGGTTCTCAATATTTTACTGATAACAGTTTCATCATCAATGTTTCCATTAGCTCCTCTAATAGAATTTACTACCTCCTTAATTCTACTACAATACCAAGCAATATTTTCACCTTCTTGCATTTTCATTTCATCAAACTTACCTCTCAAGCTTTCAGATTTGGCTCTTAGTACATTTGTGTCCCCACCATAGATAGCTGCTAGAGTGTCCCACATTTGCTCTGCATTAGTACAGTACTTGATGTCCTCAAATTTAGGATAGCTTAGGGCAGATGCAATCTCCAACATTGCCTAATTATGTTCTTGTTTTGCTTTCATCTCCTCGGCAGTCAAAGGTGCAACAGGTATTGCATAATCATTTTTCACATAGTATTTTGCCGAATCACCAATACCAGCTAGATGCAATTTCATCAAACTCTTCCATGCAGGGAAGTTCTCCTTATTCAACTTTGGTACCTCCTTTGTACATCTTGATCATTAGCTTCAAGTACCTTTAAACTTTTATTTTTCTCTACAAGCACCAAAAGCTCTAATACCAATTATTAGAATGATTTTTGAATAATTGATAGGGGGTGAATCAGTTATCCTCAGGTCCAGATGTACCAATTCAATTTTCTAGCCCTTCAACAATCTCAGATCTAATAAGCTTTCAACTCGGTCTCTATAGCATATTCCAACAACATAAAACTTGCAATCCACTATCCTAGAGTAATTAACTTGCAGAATATAGAAATTTCAACAACATTCACATCAACTAACATTCACACAAGCATAACACCCAGATTTACTATGCAAACCCAATTTGGGAAAAAACCACTTATAACATGCTACTAATTTTCACTCTTCTGAAGTGAGCTCTATGAGAAGCCAACCCGGTTAAAGGTTTATAATACACACTATTAGGTGTGACTTGGTTAAAGGATTTAATCACCCTGCTAAGAGTAGCCTGGTTAGAGGGCTTAAGAACATTCCATCAGAATGACACCTTGATTAAAATATTTACACAATGATTGTTAGGTCAACCTTGATTAAAGGATTTAGACTGATACAATGGTTAGAAAGTAATAGTAGGTTCTAATATGAAACTATACAACTCACTTTGCAAATACATATCCACTTTGCTTGTATGCTGATTTATTGACTAACCTTCATTTCCATCTCCATCTCTGATTTTCTTAGAATTCTCTTCAAGCAATCACCACAACTTTGTTCAACTCTTCACAGCTTAACCTTCAGCCTTTTGCTTAGACTTATCAATCAATAACATCAACTTCTTATCTATACTGTAACCTCAGAATTAGGTTATCCTTATACCTCCTTGATCAGGTAGATTAATCTTTTATCTCTTAATCTCTTCCATAGATCTTAGGTTTAGGTCAGATTCATCAAATCCTTCCATCATTATGTTCGCCTTCTTTTCCTTCTAGATACATCTTCAAACTTCTCTTTGAAATCATAATAAAATGATTTACCATGCATTAAATGCTTCATACCATTCATTAATAATGTCAACACATTTTACATATCCCATGAATTCAACTATGTCGGCTGGGATTCTCAATTCTTTCTCAAAATCTAAATTACTGACACTCGGTCAATATTGTGTTCATCTCCTCGGTCATCACTGTGTATCTTGGCAAACACTATCTTTTCTTAGTAATTATCTGTCACTTGGAAATTACTGATGTTCGGTCGACATTAGCATTTCTTGGCATATACTGGCACTTAGTCGACACTAACATCACTTGGCTTAAAATAGACTTGTTCACTTTTGCTAGGTTAAGCCTATGTTTCCAGTCTTTCTTCTTCACTTGATAAACAACACATTACCTTGTCAATGTGCCAACTAATCAAGTACCCATTGAAGTATCACATAACTCAACCTTTCCTTAGGTCCTCTTGTTATCTCCTATTTTTAAATCCGCTTCATCAATCAAAAGATATGGTACTCTCCTAGATAGCAATTGTCTTACCAGTTAAGGTTTGACAACAATGACAATATAACAATTATTTCAATTGTAGTTTCCAACAGCACCTAGAGGAGGTTCAAGGGATAAGGCAATAGGAAATTATATATATAATTTTAATATATTTTATATTGCATAATTAATTGTATAATGTAATATAAATCTATATAATTTGGAGATAGTTGTAGGATTAAGTGCCAGATTTTTATAACACACTATGTATTAGAGGACCATTGTCATAAAGTATGTCTCGTTTTCTTTTAAAGATATAGATTTTAATATAAATATATAATTTTAATCTATAATAATTAAAATATCAATAAAAAATAAGTCTAATTATTATTTATAATTTTATAAGAATACATAAATAATAAAATAAATTTTAAAATTAATAAAAAATCCTTTAAAAAGAAGAAGAAGAAGAATTAGAACAAAGCTAATTTTTCATTTTTAATATTTTTTCTTTTCACTTTTTAAAAATAAAAATAGAATATCCTAATAAAAGAAGATAATATTAAAAAGTACTCTTATTACAAGACTTGATAATAATAAAATATCAAATTTTTACATTCTTTTTCTTATTAATAATATATATATATATATATATATATATATATATATATATATATATATATATATATATAGAATGCACAAGGAAAAATAAAAATAAAATGAGAATAAAACAGATGTATGAGTTTTTAAAGTCCAATGACTAAATCAGACTACAAATAAAGTACAAATAAAGCATACCAATGGATAACTTTGTTGTAAAGAGGTTTGCCAACTGCTATGAAGAGGTTTGGCAGTTTGGGAAAACTTGTTTTGTAGTTTTTTTGGGTAGTTTTATAATATAAGACAAGTTTTTTAGCATAAAAGTAGAAGGGCAAGCCCACAATTAAAATCCTATCGGCTAATAATAATTTAAAATAGACATATATTTTTCAAATATACAAATTTGATTGGTAACAAATAATATTAATATTAGCTTCAAAAATATGATAATACCGTGTTAATATTAAATTCTATTTACATATTGCAAACGTAGAAAATTAAGGAGAAAAAATATTTTTTCTAGAATCCACGATCTTTAAATCAAGGAGAAAAAGTAGTCGTATTATGTATACACACTCATTTATTATTTATATTATATTCTACCGTGCCATCATTTATTAAAATTTTATATTATTTATTATAATTATCTTGATTAATTTTTTTTTAAAAAATCTTACAAACTTGATGTAATAGTCATCAATTAATTTATTCTTTATACTTTTATTATTATAGATGAGTGGTAGTTTGTATTAATGTAAAAGTGCAGTTTCATATAAAGTGACATCGACCTATTACTCCACCATACACCAAGACTCATTTAATCAAGTAGATAGACTAAACTATACTAGAGACTCTTTTCATCAAGTTGATTACATAATACATTGTTCAGACAAAATATCTGATATAAAAAAAATGTAGAGAGATGGGACCAAAAATGGTGATATATTCCAAACTATCATAGAGACTATATGATAAATAGGACCAAATTAAATCTTTGCCTTACTATTTAGGTCTTCATCAGTGTCCTTGAGTTGGTGTTCTCCCACCACCTTCATGAAAATGTCTAATTAGTCTATGTAAGGAGAGGGTTCAATTTCAGTGAGTTGTTTGAGGAACAAGTAGTCTTCAGTCACATGAGTGCAATGATCCATGAGTGAGGTTTCCTTAAAACTTGCTAGAATAAGGGGTCATCCTGAATGAGGAAGTGTAACATATCTACTTGGATAGGTATTCCAACCCCTAGTCAAGTCATTGCTAACATAGTCCAAGTTTTCTAGGAAGTTAGATTTGATGGACATCAAAGCCAACACCATCATCTTCTCTTTTAGTTCCTCTAAATCTGAAGGGAAGAAATAAAACTTGATTATATATTTTTGTTTCCATAGTTTTGGCTCTCTACACTCAATAATTCCACCCCAATAACCATTTTGATAGCCTCCAACATCAACCTATTAGGAGCAAAAAAGACCATCTTTCTTCTCTAGTCTATGATGAGGCCATGCAACATTTTGTGACGAGGGGTAATCAAGAAAATTGGAGTATCCATCTTAGAGTTGATATGACCTTATTGGAAGGTAGGATCTGAATTCCCAAAAACTACATTTGTTGACCTTTTATAACCAAACCTAATTGTAGTTCACACAAGACAAGAAAGCCAACATGCACCATGGAAAGAGAGAATAATAGTTTTCATAGATGTAACTAGGACAAATAAAATTACACACCTAATGTATCTGATATCAATCTATTTGTTTTAATGCAAGAGAACATATATGAGGAAGAATGGAGATGAGTCGATTTGAAAGGTGATGTTAGTGTTAACACCTAAAATTGTCCATTTGCATTCTAATATTAGTTTTTATTAATATTTTCCCTTAACATTATAGCTGATTTTTATTAATTAACTAGATTTTTATATTCCTCTATTTATTCAATTCAATTCAATTTAATTTAATAAATTTATTTTTCCTTGGTATTTAAATTTTATTTAAATACTATAATATGTTAAATTTATTTCAATATATTATCCCTCCATTTCTTAATATAAAATAAATTTATTTTATTTTATTTCTCCACTAGCCTAAAGTTCTTCCAAACCTTGATTAAATTAAATTTATTTTAGTTTAATTCTTTTTCATTTTTTCTATTGTTACATTTTTCTAATATTCCTCTAATTTTAATTAAAAGGTGAATTACCTCTAATCATGTGCACAATCACCTTTTCCAAGGTAGCCACCTCTCCATCTCTTTTCTCAACCAAACATTTTAAAATTTATATTTCCCTCTAAAAGTGAAGTTTGAATTTTGTATCTTTTGTCTCTCAAACCCTACCTAACATCCTTTTGCCTCTTAATCCTAGCCACTCATTTATTTTGCCTCTTCTTAGCCACTCCTCTTTTGTCTCTTAATCTTTGGTCATCCATTCTTTTGTCTCTTGATCTCCTTCATCCAATCCTATTCAATTTCTATATAAGAAGGCCTCTATTTCATTTGTAGGCTAATCTTGTAAGGATAATCATCACGCATTCTGGAGCACTTTAGCACTTATTTGAACACATAGCATTTTAATATTTTTAGCATTTTAATTTCTTAGCATAGTTGTTGCACTTTTATTGTTAGCTTAGATTGCAATTCTTGCATGGTAGAATAGTTTTGATTTCATAGCTTAGTTGGAATCTTACATTTTCATTCTTAGTAAGCTTACATTGCATTTCTTATTCAAAAAAATTCAAAAAAATCTTGCATCATCTTGCTTGTGCACTATCTTCTTCATAGATCTTGCACTTGCACATCATTGTGATATTTGGGGAAAGTTCCTCATACTTGTTTCTAAAACCCTCATTTTTCATCTTATAGTCTTTGCATTAGATTGCATTCTATTGTGTTAGGAGAGCATACCCACAATGATATTGAAGAGAAAATCAAACAAGGTTATTGGGTGCCCTTGTTTTAGCTCATTGAGGTTGTAGTGAAAGTTACTTATTTTGTTGCATTTGAAATGACTAACCTCTAATATGATTTTATTTGCTGTTTTGGTTTTTTTCATTTGTAGCAAATAGGTCCATATTTTGACCTCATACATGTTTGCATGCTCGGTGGGATCCACATCCCTATTAGATCTACAATTTTAAAGATTTTTCTAAGCTAATCCTTGTCTAGGTTGAGTTGAAGACAAAACCCTAGGTTTTTGAAAGATTTGATCATATATTACAAATGGATTCAAATTTTTCTCTGAATTTTTTTTTGCACGAGGGGGATAATCCAGATATGTCTCAGTCGAAAAATTAGATTTTTTTGATCATTTTTTCGTGAGTTGTAATTCTTTTATTATTTTTCATGAAAATTAATTTATGATCTCAAATCAGAATATTTTTTGGAAAAAAATACATTTTTGGAAAGGTTTGAGAATTACACAGGGGTTATGTTCTTTGTGTTTTTAATTTTGATGGAAGAAAATAGCTCAAAAATTCAATCTTTGAAAATTGATATGTTTTGATAAATCAGATCTCTAGGGCACAAATTAAAGAATATTTCTAAAAATTTTACATTTTTGGGAAGACATAAAATTTTTAGCAGGGGTCTCTTCTTTAGATTTCTATTTTTTGGGGCCAAAATTATATCAAACAAATTAGATCTTTTTGACTAGGTCAAAAGCAAAAAAAATTGTGATGAGTTCACATTTTATTTGCACATAGATCAATGCATGATTGGGTTTTATTGCAATTATTTGATATTTTATATCTTCTAACAATGGTTTTGCAGAATGGTTGACCAAGATTAAGACATTTCGAGACTACTGATCAATTTCTTTTTAGGACATTGTTTGAAGATCTTGAAAAGATTTGAGACTACTAATTCATTGGTTTTGTAGGTTGCCTTATAGGTTCAAGAAAATATTGTGTCTACTTTAAGTTGATTTTTATAGACACCTAGTTTAATTATGAAGGTTTATTTCTTATGATTTAATTTTGTAGTAGGAGAGTATGCTATTTCCTCTTTAAGGGGAAATCATAAATCTAGACCTACTTAATTTGGTCATTAGGAAGGGATCTTGTCTAATTAATGTGTGTTTGGTGTGTTTTAGAGAAGTCATTGAAGGATGAGATTATTCTCTTTTCCTTCAAGGAAAATCATAAATCTTTACCTTCCTTGGTTATTTATTTTTTTATTTTTTATTTTACCTTTAGAGGGCCTGCCAAGAGAGAGATCTTTTGGGAATGACCCAAGTGGGGAACAAGAGAAACTGAATACTCCACCCAACTATAATAAAATCTTCCTTCAATCCAAAGAGAGGGAATACATGGCTATTATCTACTCCAAATGCTTCTTCATGTGTAGGGCCTAGTTGCTTCAATATTGCTAAGAAAGACTACACCTGTATAGGCTCTTGCAGGGCCATCTTGGTCTCAATATTGTTTACAAGGCTACAAAGGGAGTACATCCAACTTGTATAGGGCTAAGAGGTCTCAATATATTTTTCAATACTATACATTTTTGGGTTCTTGTAGGGTTATAGGCCTCAATTCTGCTTGCATAACTATAAGGGGTAGTCATGAATGGATACCCTTACTAGACACCTTAGGATTTAGAGGCCAACCATTTTAGCTATGTGACTTCCTTTGTGCAAGGATTGATCCAAGTGGACTACTCAGATCAGCCCAATATTACTCTCCATATGTTCTCCCTTGGATGGTAAGGCTTGAATGTGGCAATATGGAAAGACATGCACTACGAGCATTGATCTCTTCCAATTGATCTATAACTTGTGTAGTTCTAGAAAAGGCCATTAAAACACTTGATTGTGGGGATAAGAGTATCAAGTTGTGGGAAAAGGTTGGAACACTCCCCTTTTTTACTTTAGGTAGAGTGTGTTTGATGTGTCTTCGATTGTGTTGAGACCCGTGGAAATATTTGGGACATGCACATTGTGCTATTTCTTTTTATCAGTCATACTTGTCACAATTTCTTGTATCCCTCAAGGTTGCTTTGTCCTTTGTTGGATTATTTTCAGACTTGTGTTTTCCCCCTATTTGAGTGTGAAAATCAGTTCTTTCCTTTGAGCACGTTGGTTAACCAAATCATCACTTTTATAGGATATGTTCCATATCTCCAAGCACAAGAAAGCTAAGCTCCCACTATATTTGGCCTATAGAAAAAGGAAATAAACCAATAAAAAATCTAGGAAGTATCGGCACATCATAGAATCTATTCAACAAGAGCTCCAAGACCAAGATAAAGTTGACAAGATTATCTTCAATAACAATCTCTCCAACTACTTGTGTAAACCTGGTCTAAATTAAGAATTTGGTAGCTTTGAGACCTAAGATAAAACCTTCCTCTTTCATCCATATTTCATCCTTTTAATCACTCATAGTCATTCACCTTTGTTGGGAATGAAATCATTTCCTTGGACCTGAATCAATCCTTTGTCTTCATTATCCTTTAATCTAGCTTTATCAAGATCCATCCAATCTTTTTTTTCACATCTTCATCATTAATCCTTGGTGGAAATATTTATCAAGGTGTCTTAGAGATCCTAATCTTTAATCAAAATCAAATTCTATCACTTGATAACATCAGTCCATCTTAAGTGGCTTACTTTAACCAATCTTATCCTATTCTTTTCTTGTGATCATTATTCTATCTACAAGTAGAATGAAGGTTTTATCATTGTTTTTTCAAAGGATCTATTTTTCACTAAGGTTGTACTAAACCTTTGAACCAAATCATACTTTGAGGCCCTACCCTCACCAATCAATCATCAATCCTTCATCAAATCAGACAATCAAACCTTTGAGGGTCTACTCTCTCTATTAAAAAAAGGTCCAATCATGTGCACCTGAGTTCATCTCCCTTCATCCTTTTCTTTTAATCATATGGTCTTAACCCACTCAAAAGCTAAGATGATGGGTCAACATTTCCCAAATGACTAGAATCAATTTTCCTGTATACCTCTTGGAGGTTTAGGGATGCCCGATATGACTAATCGAGCAGAGCCTGAGACCAAATATGTTGATCAACTTGAGCAACCTAAAATACTAACAAATCCACAAGTTGATGACTTCCTCAAAGATCCGTGTAATGTGGAGATGGTAGGGAAAGTGATTTGGGCCAATAAAATATAAATCTTTATGAATATTTTCCATGATGTGGTCACGTTCCCTGAGAATTTTGATGAATCACTATTATACAACAATGTTACTAAAAGGACTTCTACAACAACTGCTATAGTGGTTCATACTACATTTTCCCAAGACAAAGGCAAGGTTGTTTCTAGTGGGTCTTCTACATCAATACTTGTATCAACAACACAACCAACATTTCAATTGACACCTGAACAAATCCAACAAATTATCAGTATTCTACCTAATACCACTTCACACACTAGTACTCATGCAATGAAGAATACATCTACTCCTTTTGACGTTAGTGTCTTGAACGTGGGTCAAACATCATTGTCAGAAGCATCAATTCCCAAATCTTTAGATAACTATGTTTCATCACTCTTTAAAATTCCTTTTGGGGTCTTAAAAAAATATACCAACAACATTGAAAGCTTATTATCATGTACCTCCTCCTACACTTGGACTTACATCAATTGGGTTTTCGACATCACAATTCAGAGGAGGATGACCTTTTGGTTCATATCTTACATATCACAGTGCTCCTGACTTGTTGAATCAAAACAATGAACTTAAAAGCCTTGTCCATAGCATGAAAAGTGGAATTAAAAAGGAATTTTCCTTTGAGGAGATATGTCCTTATCCATTTGATAAGTCAATTAACATGATGCCTTTACCTGTAAACTTTGAGATCACTAAATTTGATAAATATAAGGGAAAATATTCCCTATCCAATATCTCAAATAATTTTATTTTTCCTATCAAGAGGTCTCCTATAATGAATATTATCTTAAGAGACTCTTTAAAAGGAGTCTTGGAGGCCTAACACTCAAATGATTTATGAATCTACCTCCTAGATCTATATCTTCTTTCATTGATCTTGCAGAGAAGTTTTTTGCACAATACTCATACAATATCGAACATCAAGCATCCTTAAGTAACTGTGCAACACTATGCAAATGAATGGTGAAACTTTTCCTAGTTTCTTACAAAGGTGGAGACACCTGGCTAATAGAATGCCTTGGAAAATACAAAATAACATTTTTTTTGACATCTTTACTAGAAATATGGTACCCAAAATGTCATTTCAAATGAAAATGGTTACTCCCAATACTTTTGAAATGCTTGTTAGGAAGGGAAAAATAATTGAAGATTGTCTATTGAAAAAGGGATCCATTAAAATCTATACTCCCTCTTCTAACAATGACAAACCAAAATTTTGGACTAAGAATAAAGGGGTAGTCAATGATGGAGTGACTAATGCTAAACATGTTCAAAATGTTCAAGCATCTAACCAAGGTAATTTCAATAACAATTGTAATCAAAGCAATAACAACAATCAAAATCGCAATCAGTAGAGTCAGAACACCTCTCAATAAGAAACCTCACAATCAAGGATATCTATTCCCTTACAATAATAATAATTTTTCTTCACATCCTCAACGACAATTCACTTCTCTTGTAGAACCCCTGGATGTTATCTTTCAAAATGTGTCAATCAAAATATGATGATATATCCTAATACTCAACCATATGATGACAATCAACCCAAACTTGCTTGGTATAAGGATAATGAATACTATGAATATCATCGCATCAAAGGTCATGATAGTAAAAAATGTATGAAGTTCAAACACTATGTCCAAGACCTTATTGATGATGGTAAAATTGAATTTGAAGGTCATACACCTTCATCATCCAATGCGCAACTTAAGATCTACAACCAGTCATTCACTAAGAATGATCAGAACAATGCCTCATCTTCTAAAAACATATCTTATGACTACACCACCAATAACATCCAAGGCTCTAATATTTAGGATAATGATTGTTGTGGCTTTGACTCTCTTTGTGGTTGCATAGAAGAGTTTGACAACTGTGTGTGAACTCTCAAGCTTAAAGATGTTGACTGAAATGCTACCACTAAAATAGGAAGAATTATTATTTAGGCTTCTCATCCACCTTCTACACCATCCACATCTTCTAGGTCTTCTTCATTCTATGACCTCCTGAAATATATAGGGAAGACTCCTGTACATATATCCATAGTTGAGCTCCTTCATACATCTCTTATACATAAAGAAGTCCTTGAAAAATCTCTTATTGAATCACGAGTCCCTAAAAACATCAATGCCTCCTAGTTCTAAGCTATGATCATGAATTTAGCCACACAATCACACCTAGTTTTCACAGACAAAGACCTTTGTGGTTCTGACCCTTATCATAATAAGCATCTTCACATTGAAGTCATTGTCCACTTCACCAAAATAAAATGATTCTTGATAGAAATTGGATCTGGGTTGAATCTTTGTACTATGAGGATGATAAGAAATGTTGGAATTCTAGAAGATCTCATTGATGTGAAAAAACACATTACTATAAAAGATTATGATGATAGGGAAAGAGACTCCAAAGGGCTGATCACAATTCATTTATAGGTGGGCCCTGCTATAATTGAGACTTCTTGTCATGTTCTTGATTTAGATCTCCCTTACAACATACTTTTTGGAAGACCTTGGATACACACTACTATAGGTGTACCATCTACATACCATCAATGTTTGAAATTCCCACATCATGGATGTGAAATCGCTATCCTTGGAGATCAAGAACTATTTTAGTATTGCAAGAATTTAGAAGAAAATGAATCTTACTACTGTCCTTTGAATTTATTATCTAGATCTATTGTAAAAGAGACTTCCAATAAGTCTCTTCCTGAAAAATCTCCCATTGAAGAAATGGATAAGGTATTTGATAAAGGAAAAGGTAAGGTCACCGAGGAGAAGTTTGTTGAATCAGAAAAGAAATTAAAATTTATAGATCAAGGAATGGGAGAATATAAATTTGAGAGTTCATTATGCATTGGACAACTTCCATTATCCTCAAGGTCCTTTGGTAAACCTAAAAAAACTTTTTCCCAAAGGCAATAAGAAAACTTTGACATGCAAAAAGACTACTTTTGAACACTTGGGATCCCTTGCAAATGAGCACATGGAGAATCATGTATTATCTTGGCTTTTCAATGATGATGGAGACAAACCAGTGGACATTCCTAAGGACAAATACCTGAAGGAAACTCTCATTATTGAAAGCATGGGATATCACGGAACCAACATGGAATCAAATGAAAATGGGGGAAATACACTTATTAAAGAAACTAGATATCCTCAAGGTTGAGGATTGGGCTCCCTAGAAACCAAGGTGTCCATTATTGAGGACTTTTGTTTAGCTGAGACTAACTCAGATAACAAGGAATAGTTCTATGAAGTCCATTTCCAATATGTTGAAGATGATATCATTGAATTTAACCATGTCCTAGCCATCACTATCATAGACCTTTCCCCTACCCTTCCCCTCAAACATCGTGAACTCATCAATTGGGACCAACAAGATTCACTACCATCTTTAGACACATGTAATTTTGATGAGGCAGTACTCACACTATTTAGACTTAAGAATCTCCAAGATCATGAGCACAACATAGTCTACAATGAGAAACACTACTTTGGAAGCTAAGTCAACTCTCTCAGTCGCAAAAGTGAAAATAAAAATAAAAATAAAAAATAAAATAAAACACCATCTGGTGTAAACCTCTGAAGAATCTTTGGGTGAAGAAAAAGTGAAAATAAAGGATGCATCCTCTAGCGAAAACCTTTTTGAGGCACTAGAGGAGGGAGAATTTGAATTTCTATTCATGTCACTTCCTCCAGAAAAATCATCTATCCTAATTGAAGATAAAATAGAGGTCAATCTTGGCACTACTAAAAATCCTAAGATCACATATATGGCCGCATAACTCAATGAGCAAGAAAGGAAAGATATGAGTGAGTTTCTTTGCAAGGCACAAATAAATTTTGCATGGTCCTATAAAGATATGCCAACTTTGGATCCTGATCTAGTAGTACATCATCTTGTACTAGATCCTAAAATCAAGCCTATCAAGAAAAAATTAAGAAATATGCATCCTCAAGTTGGCTTGCTTGTTAAAGAAGAATTACAAAAAATACATGATGTTGAATTTATATGGCCTATAGATTATCCATGATGGTTATCTAACATTGTACCGGTGGGTAAGCCTTAAGGGAGCATAAGAATTTGTACTGAATTTAGAGATCTCAACTTGGCATGTTCTAAGGATGATTTTCCACTGCCTAACATTGATATTATAGTGGATTTGAATGTTGAACATGAGATGCTATCTCTTATGGATGGTTTCTCTAGATACAATCAAATTAGGATAGCAATTGAGAATCAACACAAGATAGCTTTTACTACTCCATTGGGTACATTTTTCTATAAAGTAATGTCTTTTGGTCTTAAGAATGTAGGAGCTACCCATCAGAGAGCTATGACAACAAGCTTTCTTGATCTCCTTCATGTCATTATGGAAGATTATGTGGATGATTTTCTTGGGAAGTCAAAGACACAAGAATCATATATAGCCATCCTTACCACAATCTTTGAAAGATTGGAGAAGTACAAGGTATGGTTAAATCCTAAGAAATGTGTCTTTGGCGTTAAGTCAAGTAAATTATTGAGGTACATCATGTCTTAAAGAGTGAATGAGGTAGATCCTAAGAAGGTGAAAGTCATCTTAGATATGCCACCCCCAAAAATATTGAAGCAAATTTGTATTTTTCAAGGCCAACTTCAGTCTATTCACAGATTCATATCTTAGTTGGCAGATAAGGTGCATCCTTTTTCACATCTCCTGCATAAAAATAATAGGTTCTTATGGGATTGTCTTTGTCAAAAGACATTTGAGAAGTTGAAAGAATATATAGCCAACCCACCAGTGATGGTCCCACTTGTTTCAGGTTGACCTCTAATTCTTTACATATCAGCTACATTAGTTGTACTGGATGCCTTTCTTACACAACTAGATGATAATGTAAAAGAGGGTGCTATTTATTATCTTAGTAGAACACTTGTTGGTTATGAATTGAACTATACTACTATTGAGTGAGCATGTTTGGTTGTGGTCTTTTGCACACAAAAGATACATCATTACATGCTTAACAACAAGACACAACCCAACACAACTGGAATTGTGATGACTCTAATCTGAAGAAAAATGACCGAGACAATAGTGTTTGGATTGCCCCCCCGATAGGCTGGATAAAGATAAATTTTAACGAGTGACCAATGGAAATCCTGGGCTGGCTGGTTGTGGAAGCATTATTAGGGATTGCAATGGAAATTTTATAGATGCTAATGCAGTCCCTTTGGGAATTCAAAATAACCATATTACAGAAGCTATGGGAGCTTACTATAGCCTCCAACTCACCAATAAGCTCAATTTTGAGAACATATGGTTGGAAGGAGATTCTATGAACATTGTTAACTAACTTAAAGGAAATAATATACCCTCAAGGACTATAGAAAATGTCATCTCCAAGGTGAAGGAAATTATTGCCAACTGTGCCAAAATCCACATCTCCCATGTGTACCGCGAAAGTAACACTATGGCGGACAACTTGGCAAATATCGGAGTTAAGTCTAATGATTTCATCACTTGGGAAAGTGTGGTGGATCTTAATGAGGATACCAAATCAAAAATTTATAATGATAAAATCATACATAAGGAAGGCAAGATGTAATATGGCTAATGCTACTCGCTTGAGTGCTACAGAGTCTGCAAGTAGTTATTGGAAAGTGTGGAACTATGTACTCAACGTTATTATTACCACCAGTTCCCACACTTTTTGGGTTTCTATTTATGATTTTGGCTATATTTACAAGGATTAAAACATTGGTGGCCATTCTCACAATTCTAGAAAGAGCTTTTGGTTTCTAGTTTTAAATCTTTTCAAAATGGGAGGCGATTTGAAATGTGAGGAACCTGATAACTGTAAGAAGCTCAAAGGGGATGACATGGCTATGGTTTGGCACAAGCTGAAGAAAGGTGGTGTCACCCCTTTTCTGGAAAGGCTGCATGGGTTTGACAAGGTGGTTACTTAGAATTTCTTTGAGGGATGGAAAAATGATTCCATTACTATGGATGGTAGAACTATTGAGCTTTCAGTAGAGCTTATTGCTCATTTCACTAGCATTCCCAATGAGGGCCAGATGTTCTATAAAAACCACAAGATTTCTGATATGGCAACTAAGAAATTCCCTAAATTCAAAAAGGAGCAAATGGATTTTGAGGAGGCTCGCACCAATGGTTTCATTGATGTCTTCAAAATCAAAGAGATTTAGTGTAACATACTGCAGGTGGTTATGGAGTACTTCACCCTTGATGGTCAATTTAGTCAGGCTCACTCCCACCATTTTATGTTCCTCAACCACTTCAGGTGCAAGGATACTATCAATATCCCATTTTACCTTCATAGGTCTCTTATTAAAAGCCTTAATGAGCACAAAAAAAACCTGAGAAGGCTATTAGGCATGAGGGTTTGATTTTTCTGATTTATGAACACATTAAGAATACTGTTCCTAACCCTACCTCCACTCCCACCTTAGGAAAGGGTAAACAAAACCTTATTTCTCCCAAAGATGGCTCTAGTAAATGGAAGGCTGAAGGTAATATTGGTAGCATATCTAAGAAAAGCTGGACTGGGAAGACTAAAACTTCTAATGACTATTTTGATGATGATAATGAGACTGAGGACTCTAAGGAGGAGGAGGCTGGTGAGAACCAAAATGTGCAAAAATCTAATAGGGATGAGGAGGATATTGATGAATCTGATGATAATGCTATTCCCCAAGTTGAGGGTAGTAATGAGGAGAATAACAGTAAGGATTCTGAAAAGAATACTAAGATTGAGATAGAGATAAAAAATCAAATGGATGAAGGATCCCACCAGAAGAATACTGAAGACTCTCATCCTAGGGAGGCTGACTCTGTTTCTAAAAATACTGAAAAGGAGGATGTGGCTAAAAAAGAGGATTTGGGCAACAATAATTTGGAGGGTATGGCCAATCTGAAAGGTAAATCTATTGAAGGTTTTAATTCTAAAGAAGCCATGTCTCATAATTCTCACAACCTGGAAGAGCTGGTGGATACTGCTCTTCAGTATGTCGAAAAGCATAAAGCTGATAGAGACTTTCACAAGGAGGAGGTCCCCAGTATGGATGGTTTTTTTACTAGTATGAGGCATGATGTGCCCATATCCCAAGACTCTTAGGAGAATATCCATGATGGTAGTGATGAATCCAGTGAGAGGAGAATCAGAGAGTCCTCCATTAAGTCAATTTTTTAGGACTTTGATGAAAAAGATGAAGTTACAACTAGGGCCTTGTAGACTACCAAAGATGAGGCTATTTACTCCTTCATATTTAGTAAGTGGTGCTTCCATGAGATAAAAAGGCTCAATTCGAAGTGCAGGAAACTTGAAGTGAAAAATGCTAGCCTCCAGGAGAAAGTTGACACTTTTCTCAAAGAGGGAACCCCTAACCTTCCTTCTGTTGATATTCAAAAAAGAATGGATAAAGTGGAGAGCACCTTCACTGAAATTCTCTAGCATAGAAAGGATAGCATGAAATCATCTAGCATCAATCTCAAGGCCTTGGTTAACTTGCTGGATAACGTTCCTAAGGAGGGTAGTGATCACAAGAATGACTCCCTAGAGGCTAGTGGTGGTCCCAACTCCAGAACCCGTGGGAGTACTAAGAAGAAATATCATGTTCTAAAGAAAAATGTTGATGAGCTGAAATGTGTCATCAGTTGGATGGACAATATCCAGGCCAAAATGGAGTAGACTCTTGATGAAAAAGTTGGGATTATGTATTCAGCTGTTTAGGCTGGATCCCGTGCTATTTTTTGTTTCTCGGGCTGGTGTTTTTTTGTTGTCTCTTCTGTTGGTGCCCTTGTAGCTCTTCTATGGGTAGTTTTTTGTTGTTGCCTCTTTTTGTTGTGATCTCTTCTTTCTATCTTTTGTTGTCATCTTTGTAAAGGGTTTTGGGTCCCCTTCAACACTTATTTTTTCTAGTAATCAGAACAACAAGACACAACTCATTTCTAAGGTTGATCCTCTTAAGTACCTCTTGTCAAAATATTCTCTCACTGGATGCATAAAAAAATGGGTCATGATCCTAAGTGAGTTTGATATTGTTTATGTAGATTGAAAATCTATCAAAATCTAAGTAATCACAAGAAGCTCCTGTTCAACGTGATCATCCTATTTTTATAGATTTTCTAGATGAATCAATCATGAATGTCACCTCAAGCATGCAATGGAAAATTTATTTTGATGGATCTTATACATAGAAAGACTTGGAGGAAGGATTCTTGTTTGTGACACCACAAGGAGATCTCATTCCTAAGTCTTATAAGCTTACATTTCCTTGCACAAAAAAATTGTGAAATATGAGGCTTTGGTAGCCGGACTTCATCAAGCTATTCACTAAAAGATATCTAACTTTATTGTCTTCAGTGACTCTCAGTTGGTTTTAAAACAAGTTAACTATGAGTTTCAAACAAAGGATGATAACCTACTTCCTTATCATCACATGGTTGAGGATCTAAAATCAAACTTCATAGAAATCACCTTTAACAAATCCCAAGAGCTAATAACAAAGTAGATGATGCAATGGTTATTGTTGCTTGTTTGATAGCTATACCAGAAAATAGTCAAAGGTGTGAGTTTCTTGTTGAGAATCTTATGGTCCCTGCCTCTAACCAGCTAGAGTCTAAGACAACATGTGAAATCCTTGGTCCTAATTCCCCTTGGTATGAAGACATTTATTCCTACCTTCATGATGAGGTCATACCACATACCCTTACCACTAATAAATGTAAAACCTTCATCCGTCAAGCCTCTCATTACACTATCTTGGGTGACACCCTTTTTTGGAAACACTTTGATGGAACTCTTCATAGATGTCTGAATTCAGACGAAGCACAAATAACCTTACAAGAATTACATCAAGGAATTTATGAGGATCATTCAAGTGGACTCACTTTAGCTAAACATTTGTTGTGTACCAGATACATCTATAAGCCAAATATGGAACAAGATACATACCACTTTGTGAAGATATGTGTTCCTTGTCAAAAGCATGGCGACATGATACATGCCCCCACTCAAGAACTCTATCCTACCATCACACTCTGGCCCTTCTCATGATGGGGTTTTTACCTTGTAGGACAAATATTCCCTAATAATTCCTATAAAGGAATGAAAATATCACCCTAACTCAGACATTAGGGTTCTCTGATATTTCATTCTAATAATGGAAATCTTCTTGAGTTGTAGGTGGACTCTGATAAAAGAAGGAATCTCTAGATTCTAGGCTGGTTCCTATTATATTTAGAAAATATCACCTCTAATTGAAACTTGATTGGGAAAAGGGATAGAGATAACTTAAAAACTAAAAGGAAATTGGGGTGATACACCAAAACCAGATCAAGACTTATCAAGAACTTCAAACCAACATCCACAATCACAACTATTGAGATTTGCCTTAAACATTCACTATTCAACATAAAGGTTGACTAAAATTCATTATTAGGGTACACACCACAAACAGTGAAAATCTGACAACAGACATACAGATTCTACAAAAAGGTTTGGTATTTTATAACTTAGAGAAGGAATCAAACTAATTCACTTATCAAGGCTATAAAAACTTACAACACTGGAATGCAGAAAAGAAGATTAGGATTGATGCCAAAACTCAAATAATTGATGCAAAATAGATAAACCTACTTTATTTTCTTCAAAGCTGAAAAATGGTTACAAGATATGCAAAGAAGGGACAAGGGAACCAAAAATGTTCACTAAGCCTTCTTTCTCCACAATTCCAAACCCTTAAAATTGAAAAACTACCCTAGTTATATACCCTCCTAAGGCTGAATTCAAAAATCCAAGCCCCCTAAATCAGTCTTAAAGTCATCAGTTACAAGCATAAAATATGCCTTACATTCAACCCTAAATGTTGGTATTTTAAAGATGAACATCTTATTAAAAATATGACCAACATAAATTACTAAAATTAATCCCTAAATCAGCTCCTAATCTCCTACGCCTTAAGCTCACTAAACAATAAACTTTAAGGTCAACATGACTAGAGCTAAGTACCAAACACCTTTCAAAGTATTACATCAAAGGACAATGTTATGTGGCTGACATGGCACTTGGGAAGTTCGATGCATTGGTCATCATTTCATGCATCATTTAAGGCATTAATTATTTCCTCTACCATCAGACTTCAAAACCTATCACAACTTGGCATTTTTCTTGGTCTTCGAGCTTCACTTGGATTTGGGGAAAAACCGATTGCAAACCCTAGACTATGGATGCTATCCTAAAAAGTTTTTGGGCCTTGATTCATCTTTCTTTTGTGGAAATTTATTGATTTGGTACTTCTGCTACAAAGTGGAGATCACATTGTTGTGATTGAAGCACTCCTGCTTGTATCTCAAGCATGATCTTGAGCTCTCACTATGTTTTCTATTTACCTTAGTTGTGACTGAGCATGAAGCTTGAGTTTGAATGGAAGTCGAGCTCTTGGCTGGGAGCTCAGGCTTGATTGCTTTGTTTGTAACTTGGTCTTTAATTGACTAGAACATGGGCTTGACTAGGACTATTCAACAAGGAACTCGAGACTAATTGTAAGAACTCAGCTTGTGAATGATCTCGAGCTTGGACTGATTGCTTGAGATTTACTATGAGATAAGTAACTCATACTTTTTTCTATTTAACCTGAACATATTGTATGAGCTGAGACTACTCTTCTTCATTTTGCAAAAATTTAGGGCTTTTCTCTTTTGCCATCAAAGATTGAAAATTTGATAGCTTTTACTTCATTTCATTATGTAACATTGCTTGTAAACTTCAGTTTAGCTATTCTTTCACTATTGGAGTTATTGCATGATGCTTGGATAATATGAACCATTGCTTGATACTCCACATTTTATTGTCAGTCATCTTCAGCTTTGGAATTATCATTAAATTTAGCTGTCGATTCAGGTTTTTATTGTGTCTTCTTGTCTCCACCTTGGTCTCTTGCATTGCCCTACTGTCATAGATGGGATAACTAAAAGTTATTAGCACTTTGTGAATCATTGATTATAATCTACAATTTTAGTCATTTCTCTCTTACGCCTTGGGTGCTGGAGATGTAACGTGAAGGGTTTCATTGTTTTCACTGTCTACTGTAGCTCAGTTATTGTTGTTGTTTTCAATTCTTTGTTTAAAACTGATAGTATGCGACATGCTTTGATTTATTTGTTGTGATAATTCTTGGTTGTAAAACATGCTTGATGCTATTTGAAACTTCAGCCATTTGATCTTTACTGTAGCATTTCTACACTATAATCAGGACACATGTGTCTCTGGTTATGTGATCACTTCCTTTATCACTGTTATTGTGCAATTCATCAGTGGTCAACATTGCAAAAATAGATATAGCTAGTATCATTTTTTAGAACAGGCACATACTCTAATATCATTGTTTGAACATTTACTGTAGCATATTTTCACTATGAAAAGAGCATGGTTGTCTTTTTTTTGATTTTAAAATAGATGCAATTCTAGCAATGTAATGCCTGCCAGGGAACCCAGAAGAACTTAACCTAAACATGTGACTAAGTTTGCAGTATATTTTTTTTAAAAAGTTAACATTCAACAATAACAAAGTTTTACAATGTGGAAGTAAAGCATAGCAATAAACAACTTACAAAGGTTACAACTCTCAAGGGTTCCTTGACGCAGATTACTAAAGAGTTAATTAATTAATATAAGATAAAGATATAAATCCCAAGTTACAACTGAATGATAAATACAACATCATAGGCATGATTACATATATACAATTGGTACCATAAGGTAACCATGATAGAAAGCATCCACTGCACATGTCGCAGGGTATGAATACAATAACTGAAAAGAGATACAACATGATAGCTCTGAATAAATGATACAATGATTCAAGATCACGAAAGAACATCTACAACATGGATCATCCAGCCTCGGTGCACAAGTGTTGGAATCTCAAATGGTAAAAGAACCACTACCACCTGACCTCATGAACCTAAATGGTCCACTCCCACCGTGCTAAGGAGATAACATCATAACCCACTCGGATAACAAACAACAACAACAATCCAAGGAAGAGGTCCTGAAAGCTTCTAAAACAAAGGATACCAAAAGTACAACAAGGTCTAACAAAACATTACTAGAGGCAAATAGAAAACGTAGGAAACCTAAGATGCAAACAAGAAGTGTCATCACATAAGTCAACTCTAAGGTTATCCTGGTAGTCCCTTCGGACCCCGGTGCCCTAGTGACTCCATGTGGTGATAGTAACCTCTCATGTAGACAAGGTACTACCTATGCCATATCCAGTCCATGAAGGCGGCAATCATCATCTCAACTCCCATCCTAGTTAAACTCAATTGGGAACTCAGGCATGGGCGAGGCACAAAATATCTTATTAGGTTCATTTTAGATTCCCAGTGTTTATTTAGTTATCACTTAATAAAACAACTTGTAATCGGATCTCCTGGCAGCCACTTCCGAGCCTTGACACTGATTCCCAAGCCACTTCTTGATATACACTTAGATAACCTACCCTAGGATTTCACATAAACAAAAAAGGTCTCTGAGTCAACACAACTCCTGAATCTTCTACAACCAGATTCAACATGCAAAACCATAACATGCATAACCAGATACATAACAAAACAAGATCACTGACATATCAGAAATAAGCACAACAATTATACAAGACAGATAACAAAAATAACCCAAACCCACCTCTAGATTTTAGCCCCCAAAAGATGACTACAACCCCTAAAAAGTCAATCCAAAACTAATTGTCCAAGGGTGTCAAAAGTCTTCATATAAGACAAGTACGTTATAGATTGCATCACTAAGATATTCAAGAAAATACAACTCCAATTTGACAAATGTTCTAATTTCAACATAATAGTTTAATCAGATTCAATTGATTAAAAACAATACAAAATAATCTGGCTTTCAAATACATTTATTATATGAAAATCTAACAGCAAAATTTATGAAATTAAAATTTATACAATTTGAAATTATACTTTTACAAATCAATTGTAAAACAATTAAAGTACGAGCAAAGATCTATAATTATTAAACTAATTTCTTTTAATAAATGATTTCACAAATCAAATATTAAAATATTTAAAGTAATAATTAGGAATAATCTATAATTAAATAAAATCATCCTAATTACCAAAAGAATTAATATTAAAATGATGATTTATTAATTAAAGAAAATTACTAAACAAAAATTATATTAAATAAAATATTTTAATTTAACATAAATTAAAACTAACTTATTAATTTAAATTAATAACATAATTAATAAACTATATTGAAAAAGTTTAATAAAATAAAATAACAAAAAACAAAATAAAGGTGGGGGGTACCCGCGGGTCCCCACACCCCTGTCCCCTATCCGCACAACCTACGCCAACAATAGTACCCTTGGTACTGCCGCACGAGAGCCCCCTCAGAGATTGTCATGCGTCAGTACCAGCAGGTACTGTGCACTCAGTCTGCCAAGGCCCGCCGCGGGTTAATAACCCAATACCCTTTTTAAAATATCAACTTTTCAATATGAATCATTTTAATATTTATTTATTTTGACTTTGATAAAAAAAATCCAAGATTATATTTTAACAAGAACCTATATATATATAAATATATATAAATATGTATATATATATTTATATACCACAATCACAATTGAACCAAAATATGAATAAAATATTCAATAATTTCACAACAAGCTCTAAACCCTAGTCAAATTGGGTTTTATAAAACTCTTTAAACATATTCCTCAAAACCATCAATTTACAAAACAGATAGGCAAACTAATTAAATTAAATTGCAAATGAATATACAAAACTTTCCAAACACATTCATCTCTAATAGGCACGAGGAAGACACGATTTTATTTCCTACAAAGATCTGATAAGGAAAAACAAGAATAAACTTCAAAACCTACCTCAAATTGAAATTAAATAGATTTGAAGATGACCAGAATGAAGAACATAAAATCCAAGCTTTTCGAAGAACTCTTCAAATTTGTCCCAAAACTGTCTCCTGAATTCCTCCTCCAACCTGTGTACCCCCATAATGGCCAAAACCCCTAATATTTTAAAGGCATTCCCCTTTCACATGCAAAAATATAAACTCAACATAAAAAGGGCTTTCCATGAAGATGAACTTCAGTTCACAGTTCAGTCTCAGTTGAACTGGAGTCTCCTCTTCACTTTGACCTTTGTTGAAAAGCACTTAACCAAACTTCATCTTGAATTACTAATTCAATTTCATGCAATTATGAATGTGCACAAATGCATTCAATTATATAATAATTAAAACATTTAGTTAACATAAATTACACATGCCAAAATAACCTTCAATTTAAAAAAAATATATTTTAATTAAACAAAGGTTAAATTTCATGATTAAATATTTCAAAAGTGAGGATAATTAATTAATTCACATTAATTAAATAATTCAACCACACTCAAATTAGCATATAATTTATGCATCAACTATAAAATATAAATAATAATTAAACTAAAATAAATACATTTATTTAATTACCATTTAAATACTATGCCACAGCTCAAAAATAGAAAGATCTAAAAATAGAATCACACAAATGCCACAAATCAAAGAATCAAAAAGACCTAAGGACCCACATTCATGCTCAGGACATAGGTGTAAACTCTTGCCAATTGGACGAGTTTAGAAGGGTGAAAAACACAAAATCTTGTCCATTATTTCAGGACAATATTTGGCTTAGGTTAGGATTTGGAATTGAATATTATCTCCCCTCTCTTACCATTTGAGATATTGCGATAGGGCATGCTCATCCTGACAATTCAGGGAAGTCGATGCCCGGTACCTGCGAACCTGCATAAAAGACAAGCATGTACATATATATAGATATAACAGACAATGGCGGGGATTGGCCGATCATGTGGATCTCGCAAGCAAGTAACTACGACTCCGTCCCTCAACCACATCAAGCACATCAAGCAGAAAAATAAAAGCATACATGAACACCATACACATGCAAGTATGGGGTAAGTATATTCATCATTATAAATAACATTTTGAAACAAGTATAACATCATCATAGCATATAACTGAATCAATATAACATCATAAACATCCATTTATTAGAGATTCATCATAAAGTGACATATATCCAAAAATCATAATAAAACTGAAATATCAAAGCACACATACAAGTGGCCTAAAAGAGTTTGGCAAGAATAACAAAAAAGAAAACTATGGAGGGGTACTACAAGCAAAATAGTTTCTTTTTCCTCCTAGATGAACGACGCCTCAATGTTCTGAACCACCTTCACATGTATCAAAATCAACTTCTCTTGCAGTTCAATAAGAAGATCAAACCTCATGAATTTGAAGTGGGTGATTTGGTACTAAAACATAACATGAGAAATCTCTAGAACCGTGAGAAGAAAGGAAAATTTGAGCCCAACTAGTTGGGGCCTTTAATGGTTATAACAAAATTTGGATCAAGAGCATATCAGATAGATACACCAGAGGGAGATCCGCTCCCTAGTCCAGTGAATATTCTACATCTAAAGAGGTTCTATACATGAGATCAACAATATTGTGCACAACAATTTATGATCCTGAAAAAATCTAGAAAAAGTAAAAAAATCCAAAAACAATATAAAATAATCCTGAAAAGATTCTAAAAAATGTAAAAAGTCCTAAAAAAATTGTCATCCTAGTGAAAACTTGGAAAATAGGTGGCTTGATGACAAAAAAAATAAAAAAAGGAAAAAGCAATAAAAATTCGTCCAATGGTGAAAACCTAGAAAATAGGCACCTTGGATAAGTACCATGGTAAAAACCACTTGTTGGCACCATGTGTAGTTCACCTGGATCCACCATCTATCAGGATACTTTTTCTTGTCCATCCCTTCATTCCCTTCCTATGTCTGTGCGGGAAGCTAACCTAGTTCACCTTCCATCTCGCTCACTTTGCACAGACTCACATGTCGCTCATTTGTCTCCACAATTTGAATAAGGCTCCACATATACTGATGATCTAGTTCTCTTGAGCTCCATTAACATTGATGACGCTCTTTCAAACCCATTGACCACATGCGCCCTATTAAAAAATCATATTGAGACTGATTATCCTTATTGTCATTTGATCTATTGTTATTTCCTTTGACACTTACGAAACAAAATTCAATCAATCATCATTGACCCTTCAGGATAAACTTTCCTAAGATGGCTCATCCAATCTTAAATCTAAGCATCAACTTTGTTCTGGGAAAGAACTATGGACCAAATGGCCGCTTGGTCATGAGGCCTTCTTTTCATTTTATCTTTTATGTTCAATCACACCTACTCTGGATAACCCAATCTTTATATCTTGGTTTATTTAGATGGGTTTTGTGGTTGATTCACAACTTTTTGTGGCATGATGTGTCTTTCTATTTGACAGTATGGTCCACACAACATAATCATGTTATCCTTGTTTATCTAGCATGTGGTACATGATTCCTATGCAATATCAAAATAGGATATGCTCTTCCATGTTGACACAATGATAATATGCATTTGAGTTCATTTTTCATTGGAGGCCTTCTTTTATTCATTATCCTCTTCCATCCCCCCACCATAGTCGACTTCGTCACTCTGACAAACTCCTTGACCCCCCAAAGCATACAAATTATTGCTTTTTCTCCACTTCCGCTATCCTCGCCCTTCCTTTTCGAGAAAATTGTCAAAATTAGTTTTTGGCCCAATTTTCTCGAGAGGGCACATCCTCTTTCTGTAGTCACTTAGGGATGACTTCTAGGGCATCTCATTTTCTTCTTCTTTGATGTGATGTTAATTTCGACACCGCATCAAAGAGGGGCAAAATGTAGAGACCTAAAATTGTCCATTTTCATTCCAATATTAATTTTTATTAATATTTTGCCTTAACATTATACTTGAATTTTATTAATTAACTATGTTATTATATTCCTCTATTTATTAAATTAAATTAAATTAAATAAAATAAATTCATTTTCCCTTGGTATTTAAATTTTATTTAAATATTATAATATATTAAATTTATTTCAATATATTATCCCTCCATTTCTTAATATAAAATAAATTTCATTTATTTTATTTCTCCACTAGCCTAAAGTTCTTCTAAACCTTGATTAAATTAAATTTATTGTAATTTTATTATTTTTCCCTTTTTCCTATTCTTACCTTTTTCTAATATTCCTCTAATCTTAATTAAAAGGTAAATTATCTCTAATCATGTGCACAATCATCTTTTCTAAGGTAGCCACCTCTCCATCTCTTTTCTCCACCAATCATTTTTAAATCTCTCTTTCCCTCTAAAAGTGAAGTTTGACTTTTGTATCTTTTCCCTCTCAAACCCTACCTAACATCCTTTTGTCTCTTAATCATAGACACTCATTTCTTTTTCCTCTTCATCTTAGCCACTCTTCTTTTGCCTCTTAATCTTAGCCATACATTCTTTTTCCTCTTAATCTCCTCTATCCAATCCTATTCAATTTCTATAAATGAAGGCCTCACTTTTATTTGTAGGCTAATTTTGTAAGGATAATCATCATGCATTATAGAGAACTTGAGCACTCATTTGAGCACATAGCATTTTAGCATTTTTAGCATTTCAATTTCACTTCTGAGTGGGTGACCATTTTTTTTTTTCAAGTTGAGATGCAGAAGATCCCCATTTGTTATGGGAGAGTCTCTAAGCTAGCATTTCATTTTGATGGACCTTTTGATATTTTTGAGAGGATCAATCCTATTGCATATCATTTGGCATGGCCTATTGCCCATGCATAATGTGTTTCATGTTTCTGTTTTGAGGCAGTATAGTCCTGGTGTGATGCATGTTCTTGATTGGGGTTCTTTGCAAGTAGAGGGTGAGAAACTTTCTTTGGAACCCATCCGCAATCTTCAACATTAGAAGATGACCCTTAGGGTTGATACATCGAGAAAGTAAGGGTCCAAAAGGACTCAAGTGATGATACTTTGACTGCTTGGTAGAATGCTTCAAAGTTGAGATATTTTTACCCCTATCTTTTTGCAGGCTTCCAAGAGTAAGCCTATGCCTAGGGGGAGGATGTAGTGCCTCCCGTGGTTGCAGCCTATGATATATTATTTCAATTTGCGTTATGGTTTTTTTATTATTTTGTGACTATTCACATGTTGTGATCATACATTTGCACAATGTGATGCATTTAATTATAGTACACTATTTTGGGTTTACCAATATCATTGCTAATTTAGATGTTACATTATATTGGTTCTTACCATTTTGATCATATATGCATCATGATGGTTTTAGGATGCGACATGATACTTTATGAGGATATCTGATGTATTTTGTGTTTGGGAACATTGGATTATGTTATTATGATGATTATCATTGATTTCCTATGTTAATGTGCGTTTACTACAGATGATTATTTCATTAAGATTCTCACTGATATATACTCGTATTATCGTAAATAATCATTTAATGTTTAATTAAAATTAGATGTACATTGTGGATTAAATATGGAATGACCAGTGTCATGACATTATTCCAGTGTCATGACATTATAATACACACAAATGATCAACATTACTAGAGCATCACTATTCCATTAGGTGTACTTGATTATTCATGTTTATAATTTGACTGTTTATACTACAAGAAGTTGCACTTGATGTGTCCATGTTTTATTGAATAGGTATCATAAATCATCTATGCCTTAGTTGTAGGTTTGAGTGTTTCTTATCCCTCATAGTGGCGCATGAGATAGTTTCACTAGAAGTTCATGATTTAGCCAATATCATTCTTGTATGGATGATGTATCTATAATTGAAATATTACACCTCTGGTAAGTGTGGGTAAATCAAAGCTTCATTTGCATATTGTGTTGGACCAATATATGTGTTTGTGCATTTAGAGTTTCCACAATAATTGCGGCGGTGTTATAGATTAAATGGTGATTTGATTATTTTGGGGATTAATTTTATTTGTCAGCTAATTTGTCATAGTTGAATTCCATTTAATTTGAATTGATTAATTATTTATAAGGGATTTTTGGGAAGTTTATAGTTTTGATTTAATTTATTTAAGTGATTTGATTTTAGTCCTTTTTGGTATTTTGGCAAAACATGACTTTATATTGGAGAAAAAGATTCATTTTCCTTTATTTTGGGTTTTGATAAAATTGTATTTTCCTCCAAATTATTTTTGGAGAGAATCACTCTTTTTCTAATTGGGTTTTGATCCACTCACCAAATTTATGTGGGTAGAAGCTCATTAGATACATGTCATAATTGGTCATGCTTGTCTAGAGTCATTTTTGTTTTCGTAGAGAATTTATTTTCTTTCATCCATTTCCACATTTTCACCTTTGTGTGACATGGAGCTTCTTATATCTTTTATTTCACTTCGTCTTTTGATTTGTAGTAAGTTGCTTTAATTTTATGGTATGAGAATTACTATTCCCCCACAATCTCATTATTTTGTGTTGTATGGTTGGACTTATATGATTATCCTTGTTTTTTAAATATGAAATATATGGTTTTTATGGTGTTATGTTGCTCATTTTTTTGTTTATTTCCAAAACAAGAATTTTATTAGAGAAATGTGTTATTGGGTATCTTAGAAGAAATGGGTTTTCTCGTTTTCACTTTATTCAATTCAAAGTTTGAATTTTTAGACATTTTTAAAGGATCATCAATGGTGATGACCTTGATGACTAAATTTTTGTCTATGATCATTTCTTAGGTTTTCTTATAATTTGAGATTGGGAATTAATCTTAGTTTTGTGGCCAATGAGTGGTTTTTATTTATTGATATCAGGTTTACCTTGGAATTTGTTCTCCTAGCGAAGAGGTTATTTAAGTGTGCCTTGTGCATGAGAAAATTGTCATTTTCTTCCATTTGGACTTTTCTTGATGTTCAGTTGTGATCACATCAATGTTGAGACTGCATCACAAGCACAATTGAGTGTGCCTTATCGAGATCTTGAGGGACATGTTTCTCTTAGTTGAGGCCAATGGAGCTTACTTTACCTCTTTTGGTTTTGGACTTGGTGTGTCTTTTGGCATCGTTGCATTATGATGGTTGGTGTAAAGTAGTGAGATGGAGTGGCTCTCCAATGTTGGTTGAGGAACAAAGGGGCCCCAGGCTAACCTTACCAAAGTTATTAATAAGAATCGATAACTTAAATAAGTAATGGAGTAAAACATAAAATAAGACTTAATGTGACTACTTTGTTGTTGTTTGAGGATGTTGATATGGTATGTCCTTGCCTTGTCTTTTATGGATATTGATATGGAAAAATAACTTGTTTTCATTTGAGGATGTTGATATGGTATAGTTTATCCTTGTCATCTACAAATATTAATATGGCTTAGTAGATAACCCTTGATGATAGAAGGATTTCTCAAAGCCACGTGGGCCTTCATGTGTCATGTGATGACACTCCATTCTTCAGTCTCATCAGCATACCTTGTTTAGATATGAGTAGTGATCTTGGTGTACTTTCATTATGGCTTCTGCATGTGTGTGTTGCATTGGGATCACTGTACATGTCCTTGAGTTTTGTATATGATGGTGTAAGTGTTAGTCATTATTTGTCTGCATGTGTACATTATGTTTGTGGTCGAGTGACTATCTTCTCTAGCATAGTGGGGTGGGCCTGAGGTTATCACATGGTTGGGTGGCATGCTACATCACTACTGGGGACCGATGTATAGGTGGTGGGCTACTTCCAATGATGAAGTTCTAAGCATGATGTGCTCTTTCTTTCCCTTGCTTTTATGTTTAAGTGATTTTCAGATATTTTTTTATCATGCTTCATATTATCTTTCAGTATGTTAATATTGAGTGTATCAAGTGTGTAAGACCTCAAACATGTGTATTTTGTACTCCCCGATGTGGAGATAGATGTTTATTAGTTGTGCATTGTTGTCAGCTTGGGTATTTTATCTTAAATTTTTTAAGTTTGGGGAAAAATTACAGACCGTTGTCTTCATCTGCATTAACTCTTGTGTTTATTATCAATCCTCTTTTAGAGTAGCATTTATACCTCTCTGATCTAAAACTTTTTGTCTCAGAAGTTTACCAATAATTCAATTGACATTTGTGCATTAACTAGCACTTACGCAAATTGAAGTCTGTGTCTTCTTTAGCATTTGTGCTTGTTTTGGCTCTCTAATCAAAATTGAATGTGTGCAAATTATTTATGATTTTGCAATGTATTTATATGATTTCTTATTAGTTAGAAGGTATTGAAATTATATGTTTAAACATCTTCAGACTAATTCTTTCAAGCTTAAAATTAATCTTTGTTTATGATGGATTTTGAGGATAGTTTAGTCTTCTCTGTGTTTAATCATGGGTTATTACTGATTTAGCCTCTTGTGATTCATTAGACGGTGTCTGATTCCTTTTTGGGTAGTCTCATGAACATGTGTATTATGTTTTGAGTGTATTTTTGGGTTGTCATGGAACCCTTGGGAGCATGAGTAATACTTCCGATTGTGCAAGATTTTATGACGATCATTTTTTTATATCTTTGCTTATGCATTATGGTTATGGATGTGCTTATGTTCATGATGTTATCTATGCTTTCAAAAAAATTATTTAGCACATATTTGACACTATCTTTGAAGGGTTCCTTAGCGGGGCATTACACTACAAATTTCAATCAAAATTACTAGGTACAAATTAAAAAAAAATGTTCTATACCTAGGCACATAATGAAAAAGATGTTTTCTATCCTACAATTTTTACACAAATTGAGATTGCAAGTTAGTACAATATTTTGGAACCTGGTTCAACTCATTTCTAGTTTTTGACAATAAATTACCCATTTGTAATTTCTAGATATGTCTATATTTTCATATTTATCTTCCTTTATTGCATAATCATTTTCATTTCCCTCTTTCCATTTCACAATTTATACAACTTTATCAAAAGATCATTGTCCCATTTAGTGCTTTGGATCCTACTTGAGCCTATTGGGACATCTTCCAATCGATTATGCAAGTTTGAAGAGTAATATACCCCTTTGCATTGCTTCCCTTTTCTCATTGTACAAGACTATATTCTCATTCTTCTAAGGAACATGAAGAAAGAAGTGCAAAATATATGAAGTCTCTAAATAGTTCTCGATGTTTCCATGTTGATGTCAAAAGTTATCACTCTCAAATCAGGTGTTCTTAGCCACACTAATGAGGATGACAATATAGAACCTAATAGAGTTGTACATGTACAAAAAGATTCAAAGATGCAATTATCTCCTCTTTATATTAAGATGCCTCCTCTAAATTTTTGCAAACAACATCGACACTCATGTCAAACTATGAGGAATGATCATGTGGAGAATGAACAAGAGGATCCAAAGGTCAAGTTGGACTTCCTAGTTAGGTTAATAAATGGTTGTAAAACTTCAAATCATGGATTATACATCCATGATAAGTATCTATATTTCTAATGGTGAAGGATCATTTACTTGTCAACCAAAGAATGTGTACTTGGAACAGACCAACACTATATGTTCACTAAGTCCCAAATAAACCATGTTATCCTACAACTTAAAGAAAATTGCATGAAATAAAATAACTCAAATACTTCAACATAATTTACTACTAGAATTGATCTCAAACAACCGATAACAAAAATATTCAAGAAAAATAGATAGGGAACTACTATGTCCTCATTGGCTGCAGGAACAGTCATAGGAAATTATTTCCAATGGCTACAGGAACAGACGAATGCCAAAATAGAGAATATGAACTGCAAGAAAATTAACTCCTAAACAAAAATGGGGAAATCCTCACCAAGTGGGCCCCCTTGGATGAGTATTTCCAGAACTTAAAAAAATGATTATAAACTCAAAATAATATTTTATTCATATGAGAATGTGTTGTTACATAAGATGGAATTAAAACTATCTATATGATTAAAATAGAAAATCTATAACATCTAGCATTATTAACCTTTTTAAAGAGGCATCATAACTTTATCTAAAGGGAACTACCAATTAAAACTAACAACTAACTAGTCCACTCCTAAAATACAGGTGGACACACTTTATTACATTACAAGAAAGAAGGAAAGTTATGCAACAAATGAGGAACATCTAGTTGTTTAGTTGCAGTGAAGATACAACATAACCACTTCTTCCTAGATTCACTCCTTATCAGGAATGATTAGTAAAGCTCCATAGCTACTCCGTACAAGTTGTTTTCAATTGGATATTAACTTCTTCAATGATAGTTCTTGCTCAACCAATTTGACTTGGTCCTTAGTTGAATGGATGGCATGAATCTCTTTGAGTGTAGGCTTGACTAATTCTACTTCTTAATTTCTCCTACATCATAACATTAGTGTGGAAAAAAACATAGGTATATCCATTTCATGATAAGGTAACATTCATTAAACCATAACCATGATTAATATAGATAAATTACATAGCTATAACCATTTAAGAGTGTATTTCATTAAAAGGGGAGTTTTAAGGACAAGTTCATAACTCTGATATCAAATTTAGCTAAACATCAGAAAATACTAAATAACTAAGTTCTATACCCTTTAACCATGATTAGAAACTCAACCAAGACAACTAAAACATAGAAAAAATTGATAAAAAGATCCATTACTTGGGCTCATCATTGCCCCCCAACCTAGCTTCTTGTTGATCCTATAGCAAGTGAAAAGTTCTTGACCCTAGCATTAATCTTCTAATAACTATGAGTATCCTAGCTTGATCCTCCACTAGCTAGGCTCTAATAAAATCCTTTATCCTTTTCCAACCTTTCCCACATGTTTCTTTCTACATCCTCAATATATAAGCATTTCCCTTGTCTCTGCAACTTGGTAATGTCCATAACAATATTGGTGGCTAGAAGATGAGGGGTAACTAGTTTTATTAGAGGGTCCTTCCTAGATATATGTACCTACGTCCCCTTCTAAAAACTACATGATAGTATAGTAGAGAGTGTGGTTCTTCCTGTTGAAGCTCATTTGTCAAAATTTTCTAGTGTTTCACCAATTTTCCTATAACTAACTATCCTTCAACACGAGCTATGATCTTCTCATATGCCTGAAATGCTTCTTATCTTAGGGGTAAAATATACTCTCTAAAGTCTAAGTTTAAAAGCTTTTTCCAATCATAATAAAGATTCCTAGGATTCTTGGACTCAGATCTTAACAATAGTAGGATGTTATTCTCATTTTCTCTATGTGCCTTGAACTTCTCTTCCCAATTTTTTTCATTCTAAATCCATGAGATAAAATCCCAAAGATGAATTTCTCCAATATATAGAAGGGGGTTCCAATCAATATCCTAAGAAACAACATAGTTGTGAAGATGTAACTCACAAAGAAAATTTTTAATATCTACAAGGGAGGACTGACAAGCTTGACATAAATCTTGAGGAGTTTCAAGGGAAGGATTCAAATCTCTAACAATTCTCATTGACCTGTAAGAAAGATAAATTTCCTTCAAATACATGGAATATACCCTAGGTGGAATCTTGCACTCCATAAGTTGGGGTGTCAGTGAGACCACATTTTCTACCTTGGGCTTTTTCAATTCCAGAATCTCCTCTTCTTTCTTGTTAATTTCAGTTAGTGAAATTAAATATTCATGAATTATACTTTACTTAAGTTTACTTAGGATAATGCATTTAGATATTAGTTTTCATGTACACACCTAGGAGTTTGCATATATTTTAGCACATGGTGTACGATAATTTAACTTTAGGGTGTGATACTTGTTATCTCATTTCTAGTTTATGTGTGAGATCCACCTTTAGTGCTCTTATCACATTATCATCCTCTCATTGTTACACATGTCTCACGTACTGATGGAAATTTGGCTAAGTATGATATCAGAATGTTGTCATTATGGAAACATATACTCAACATGAAGATAGCATGACTGGAGAAAGCATTTTTGCATGAGTGCATTTGAAAATTGTCTAAGTAAAACAGTTTTTACTAGTCTAATCAGAGACAAATTTTTTAGCAATGTTCAAAGAAGGTTCAGTGCATGAAAACTTGAACATGGATCATTCTATGTATATCAAAGCCACATATGAGAGCGCAAGTTTGTACAACATGTACAGAAGAAGATATTAATGTTTTACAAAGACAGTGTTGAGCCGACCTGAATAGAGCAGAGGAAATAATATGATTATATTGAGTTAAGGGATTATTTTTTTTATCAAAATAATGACTTAAGTAATTGGGGATGACATCCTAGATGTTAACCCTGAGGCAACACATAATGATTTTGTATTTTGAGAAGAGTATAGAGTATTGTAAGCTGACAAGAATTTATTTTGTAGTAACTTGTATATATGTAAGTACAATGTAATGTGAAAGATATAAAAAAATAGAAAGATATAGCGAATGTAATAATTTGATAGATGATGTGAAATTGTATGTTGTAAGAAGAAAGGAAGAAAGTAATGTACATCAAAGAGAAGAGCCTACAAAGCTAGATCAGAATAGTAAATCTATTCGGCAACAGTGAAAAGGTTTTTGTATTTTACCTTTGTATCGGAAGCTATTATTTTATATTGCATGTTTGGACAGTGAGCTCATCTTGAAAACATTTTGTTTTGTAATAGAAAATCCTAATAGGGTTGAGACTTCTAATAAGGCCTAGAGTCCTTTAACCAGGACAAAGACACTATATGTATGTAATAGACTCCTAACAGGGTCAACATCCTTAATTGGATACTTTTAATCAGTGGATCAATTGTGGGTACCATCCCCATTAGTGTTTTCCCTTGGCTAGGGTTTCCTTAAGAAAAAATGTGGTGTTATGAGTTCATCATTTTATTGCTATGCTTGTTATTCAATTTACTTAGTTTAGCTTCTTATGCAAGCTACAAGTTAATTTCTTATATCCATAATTGGGCAAAAGTAAAATTTTGTGAAATACTGATTCAATCTGCCCCCCATCCCCTCTTAGTATTTCCTATTTCTAATAATTGGCATCAGAGCTTAGTTACTCAAAACAAAAATTATTCAGAGAAAGCCTAATAGCTTGAGTAAGATCTCTATGGATATGGATTAGTTACATAAAAATCTTGATGAAGCTCTTGAACAGATTGATATTCTTACTAAAGAAAGAGATACTCTGAAGGAGAAATATGATGATGCAAAAAACTACATTGAGAAACTAAAAGAAAAGATAGAAGATCTGAAATCAAAGAAAGAACCTACAATTCAAGTCAAGGACTGTGATGAAGTTTCAAAACTGAAAAAAGAAAATGAGATCCTTAAACATGAGTTGAAGATTGTAGCTATGAAGTTAAGCTTGAAAGATGACAATAGCAAAGATGAATCAAATCTGAAATCTGAGAATGAAGATCTGAGATCTAAACTTACCAAAGTGACATCTGAACTTGAGAAAACAAAATTGTAGTATGCTAAACTTGAGAAGTACAATACAATTGTAAAATGAGAACTAACTTAGTCTAAACAACATCTTGAGAAATTGTATTCCAGTAGTGAAAAGATTGATGAACAAATGTCTTATCAGAAACCATCTTATGATAAAACTGGTCGTGGATATCTTGAAGATAAGTTCCCAAAGAAGATTGAGGAGTGTAAAGAACCAGATCTGGAACACCCTGAGAATAAAGATGAAAAGAAGCCTGATGAAGCTAACAAATCTGAAGATATACCTAATCCACCTAAGCAAGATGAACCACCTAAAGAGATGCAAAGTGAATTAAAAGGTAAATGTTTTTCATGCAATTATTTTGGACAAATGAAAAGAGATTGTATATGTAAGCAATTCAAACCTATCTCTGGTTATTGTTATAATTTTCATGGTTTTGGACATAGAGCTATTGATTGTAAGAAACCTAGATCTAATGATAATAATAATAGTAGAATGTTTAGAGATACTAACCCTGTAGATAAGAGACCTATTGGAGATATGAAAAAAAGGAATGGAGTTGTGTGTTATAGATGCAACAAAGATGGACATATTGCCAGAAATTATAGATCAAAAATCAATCAGTCATGACCGAGATATGAAAATAATGGATTAGTTTGTCAAATATGTAACAACTTTGGTCACACAACAAGATTTTGCAGAATGAACAACATGAGAAACCCTAATCCTAGAAACTACACCAAGAGAAATATGAACACCAACAACAATCAGAGAGAATGTTGCAGTAACTTGGAAGAAGTTGAGTTTTTCAAAGACATTGATCAAGTGAGCACACTCAATATACTAGGAAATTAGATAGGTGAAGTACCTGAGTAAGTGTGAGTCATTTCCTAATTCATCTCAAAGAAATGAAGCATTTATTTCATGAATTATGTATTAGAGTAAGGCATCAGAATAGTGTAGAATTTAGAGTAAATTGAACTAAGTCTTGTGAAGTTAATATGAGCTAGTATATGACATAATGAATTTATGGTTAAGAGTGCATGAATTTATGAACATGTATGCGAGTAGATGAAAAGAATGAAGTTTTACAGGTAACCAAGAACATCTTTTTAGCATGAAGCACTTAAGAAATTTAATGCAATGTCAATATCTTGAAATATTTGAAGGATAAAAGTAGATGATTGACATTAGTTGATCATTCAAGTGTTTACAAGAGATATAGAGAGCTAGCCAGTGGATATTGAGAGCAGTTTGCAGGATTTGGAGATAGATTCCTTGCTAGATCTACGTAAAGCCCTAAATCATGATTCCAAGGTATTTTACTAAGTATTCACTACCAAAGCAGTCATATTTTAATATAATCATGGATTCATCACTAGTTCACAACATCAAAGACTCATCTAGATCTAAGATGAAGAAGGAACCTATAGAACCCTTAGAGGAAGACCCTAGTTTGGCTTTGTCAATCATTCTAGATGGAGTTTTTCATTTGGAAGATGTGAAAGGTTATCTGAAATGTAAGTTTGAGACTATAGGAGATGGTAGTCTAACCATGGAGTATAGTAAGATTTAAAAACAAGACATGTCCTACAAAGAAGGGTTTGAACATTTGATTCAAATAGATATTATCAAGTATACACTTCACTATGAGTTTCAGAATGATGAATAGACCAAGATAAACTTGAGAAAAATTCACAATGGAAATTTTTGGTTGGATGATAGAGTCATATACATCACTTCAGATCTTATTCATGAGGTAACAAGATTATCTAAGTCAGGATTAATTCCTTTGAATGAAAAGAATGTTAAGAAAATAGTACTAGATAACACCAAGTCTTCATATAATGGAAGAGGAATTGTTATAAGTAAATTTGAGAAATATGATGTAAGATATGTATGCAAAATAATGACTTCAAAAATTTGTGCGATTTCAAAGGAAGATGACATGGTAGCTGGCATGGTACATCCAACTTATCTTATGTGTGTAGACAAAGTGGAAGTAGATATGTGTGAGATTCTAAGGATACAGTTGGCTAAAAATCTTGAGAAGATCAGAAAGACTAAGAATTCACAGTTTAGATTCTCATCCCTGGTCACCTACATATTTTTCCATATGTTAAGAATATTCCCATACACTATAGGAGTTGATTGGAATGATAAAAAAAATTCAATGGTCAGGATAAAAAAAGTATATTTGAGACATCCTATTGATAAAGTGAATGAGAGTGCTATCTAGTAATAAAGACTTTTTAGAATGAAATGAGAAAAAGATCAAGGATTCCACCATCTATTGTGGATAATTATAAAGATGAGATATGATTCTTAGTGGACACAAACTTTACCTACATTGAAGAAGTTGAGCCAAGAGTAGAATTTGTAGATCCTCTTGAGTATGAGGTAATGGAAGTACAAATTGAAGGATATGTGGATAGGTTACTTAAAATCAATTTGGATGTGAAGAGTCCTAGATTTGGAACATATTAAGAGAACTTCAATACAACACAAAAGTCACAGGTGCAAAAAATGGAAAAGAAGAGAGTTGATAATACAATTAAGAAAATATTGAAGGATGCATGCATGATCGAGCATGAATTTTTCATTGTGAAGCATACATCAGTAGCAATTAGGGATATTGGACAAAAAGAAGTGTTGTCAGTTCCACCCTTGACAACCCATGAAGCCCCTACTAAAGAAATTCAAGATATTGATGTAGAGATTGAAGAATTGGATGTACCATAAGTAAGGAAATCCACAAGATCCACCTCCACCACATTGACTAAGAGAGTGAAAGAGATGGAAAGTGGACCAGGCAAGAGACATAAAACTATCTTTACACCAGTGTAAAGGACACCAGTAGAGAAGCCACATATAGATGAAGAGGCAGGTAGCAACAAAAAGAAACAATGAAAGCCTAAAATAGACAAAGTGAACCCTTTGATCATAAATGAAGGGGATTTCACCAAGATGAACAAATATTATGAGATGTATGACAATTTTGAGAAGTTAAATCTTGAAAATGCAGTTTTTAGACATATGATCCTTGCTAACAAGAAGTTTGATGATATCAAAGGCAAGATCTCTGATAACTTATATGAGAAATTGATAAATGGGAAGAAGAGAGCTATAGAAGAAGACAAAGGCATAAGAGAAAGGTATGTAAGAAAGATTTGTGAGATTAAGGATGAAGAACATTTAGGAGAAATCATGAAGAACTTAAGTACTCATCTGAGAAGGAAGAGAAGGATAGTATTGATAATGGGAGGAAATTAAGAAGGGATAAATAGAGAAACAGAGGAAGCGGTTGTAAAGGTAATGACCTCTAGACCAGGAGAGTTAATCAGTGAATCTGATCAAGCGGTAGAAGCAGGACATCAGACTAAATCATCACTAGCTCCACCACCCTCTATCAACATTATTGATGAATCTATGAACATTGAAGGCATGAATATCACCATAGACAAAGAAGAAAACCTATTCAATGACCAAGGAGCTGATGTTGGCAATTTGACAGAAGTTGTTGAGAAAAAGGATGGAGCAGAAAAGAAGGAAGAAATGATAGAAAAAAGAAAAGAAGAGGAGAAGGAATAAAATTAGAATAAAATAGTAGAAGAGGAGCATGAGATGCATCTAGAGAAAACATAAATTATTTCTAAGTCAAAGGACACAACAAAAAAACCACATAGACCACCTATTGAATAAGTTTTTGAAAACTTAGGGCAATAAGTTGACAATGATGATCAAATAGAGTTGATCTCATCTCTGAATAAGATAATCGGAAAGAACAAGAAGGTAAAAAGCTTGGAAGGAGAACTACTTGAGGTAACCAATAAACTTCAAGGAGTGATATACACTCAAGTTAGTGAGGTTGATCCCCGAGCCAAAGATAAAGAGGTAATGAAAGCTTTTGACATGGAATTTACTAATTTGTCTGACATTGCATCAGTCAAACCTCAAGAAATCGATGATGCACAAATATTTCAAGTTGTTTGCGTGAATATCAAAAATGATTTGGAGAACTTGGATATATGCATAAAATAATTAAGAAGATGTTTAGAGAGAAGAAAAGCATTGTACATTCAGTGTACACAATCCTCCAACCATACATTAGAAATATCAGAGAAGATGAAGAACAAGGAAGCATAGTTACAAGTGACAATGAATGATTTGAAGAGTCCTAATGCAAAGATCACAGAGATTGAGGAAAAAGCAAGCAAAATATATGATGACATGAGACTTTTTGAGGATAAAAAAGAGAAGAAATTGAAGAGATTCACTCTACTCAGAGAGCATTTATCACTAAAGATCAATATTGTGGAAAGCCAGTTGGAAGAATGTCTTTCATCAAAGACATCTTATGGAAAATTCACATATGCAAACCTGAAGGTAGTTGAAATTGCATCCTTTGGCCTATGTACATTAATCAATGTTTCCGACTCAGTAAAGAAGACATGGGACAAGGATATAGAAAATTTGAAAGAAATTTTTTTAGATTGTGTTGCAAGCCTTCTAGCCTTCCATTATTGAGATAAAGAGGTAAATCAATTTTGACATACCTATAGAATTAATACCTTTATCATTATTGTCAAAGGGGGAGTAATATAGTATGAAAATTGTATGTATATAGAAGATATAGATATGTAGAATTATATGTGTATACTCTTAGGGGAGTATCATTTTTTGGAGAGATAAGTAGACATGTATAGACATGTAGGATCCACAATTTTGTAATGGCCATATATTACATTTTTTTTGTAATTAAAGTTTTTGGGACTTAGCCAATTTTCCCATATGTTGCCACCAATGAAAAAGGGGGAGATTGTTGGAAATTTGGCTAAGTAGGATATCAGAATGTTGTCATTATGGAAACATATACTTAGCATGAAGATAGCATGACTGGAGAAAGTAGTTTTGTATGAGCACATTTGAAAATTGTCTAAGTACAACAATGTTTACCAGTCTAATCAGAGACAGTTTTGTTTAGCGATGTTCAAAAAAGAAGGTTCAGTGCATGTGAACTTGAACATGGATCATTCTATGTATATCAAAGCCACATATGAGAGTGCAAGTTTATACAACATGTAAAGAAGAAGATATTAATGTTTTACAAAGACAGTGTTGAGCTAACCTGAATAGAGCAGAGGACAAAATATGATTATATTGAGTTAAGGGATTGTTTTGTTTATCAAAATAATGGCTTAACTAATTACAGATGACATACAAGATGTTAACCCTAAGGTAGCACATAATGATTTTGTATTTTAAGAAGAGCATAGAGTATTGTAAGCCGACATGAAGTTATTTTGTAGTAACTTGTATATATGTAAGGACAATGTAATGCGAAAGATATAAAAAAATAGAAAGATATAGCTAATGTAATAAGTTGATATATGATGCAAAATTGTATGTTGTAAGAAGAAAGGAGGCAATTGTTGTACATCAAAGAGAAGAGACTACAAAAGTTAGATGAGAATAGTAAAGCTATTCGGTAGTAATGAAAAGGTTTTTGTATTTTACCTTTGTATCTGAAGCTATTATTGTATATTGCATGTTTGGGCAGTGAGCTCATCTTGCAAACATTTTGTTTTGTAATAGAAAATCCTAATAGGGTTGAGGCTTCTAACAAGGCCTAGAGTCCTTTAACCAAGAAAGGGACACTATATGTATGTAACAGACTCCTAACAGGGTCAATATCCTTAATCAGATACTTTTGATTAGTGGATCAGTTGTGGGTACCATCCCCATTGGGGTTTTCCCTTGGCCAGGGTTTCCTCGAGAACAAACATGGTGTTATGAATTCATTCATTTTATTTCTATGCTTGTTATTTAGTTTACTTAGTTTAGTTTCTTATGCAAGCTACAAGTTAATTTCTTATATCAAGAAAAAGTAAAAGTTTGTGAAATACTGATTCACCCCCCCTCTCAATATTTCCTATTTCTAACACATACTTTGTTGTGCAATGGAGGATGATCCACCACTAGTGGATATGTGATTAAACCTAGTGTGATTGATAGGTTATCTCATGCATCACTCCTAGCTATCATGAATTTCTTATATATTCATGAATATCTACATTGTAAATCAATTTGACATTGTTCATGTATTGTTGATCATTATTGAATCAATCAATTGATCATCTTATTTTCCTATCTCTCTTGTACTTGAGCATCTAGATCTTGGCATTTTCAATCATTCCCTTAAGAAAAATCTTTCATTATATAAAAGCTTGAGGAAAGTTCTTACATGGTATCAGAGCCATAGAAGGTTTCATTGCATAGCCATTGGAGAGTTTTTTTCTTAATGTTTTGGAGGGCTATGATTCAGATCTAGGATATCAACAACTAATGGGAGCATTTAGAGAAAGTTTTGACCTCACCATTGCGTTTGAATGGCCATTCCGGTGAATTTTGGCTATAAATTTGCCTATACTAGGCAACATTCAAATTTGAGGCCAAAAAAATTGCAAATCAGGTTTGTGCAACCCGATCTACAAATTTGGTAATATTTTGGGAAATTTTCATTTTCCATTTCGGATATGAAATTATTCAATTTTTTGGATCTCAATATTTCAATATTATTTTTTGAATATTTTGCTGCAAAAAATTGGCCTATTAGGCTTCTGTATTTGTTAGATCGGACTCCCGCAAGCACAATTGATGGACATCAGTCAGAGAATATTCTACATTTTGTGCAGATCGGGTAGCCACCTCCTAGACCCATAGTAAAATCCACATTGATGATCTTAACAATTGACCCACCAAAATTTTTAGCACTGACATTACGCGACCTCACTGAGCACACAAATCAAGCTATACACTTTACTAGGGCGTCACATTCGATACATCATCTGTACGTAGGATCTTGTTATTAAACACCATTGAGACAAAAATATTTCTGCAAGCAGGATTAAATCCCATCGACATCCCCAAATCAATTGAGCTAAGTCGATCTTTATGCTTGGACCTCAGCTCGGCAAGCCGAGCCGAGTTGAACCCACAACTCCTTTCCCATGCTCCAAGCTCCCTCTGACATGAATGGGCCACCCAACCCACATTGCAAACCCTACCCAATCTCATCCTACCACATGGTGGTTTGTCACTTTCCCATGTGGATCACCCACACCAACATAGTATGAACGGTCAACATGACCCTTTTACATGTGGCAACTTATAAATCCTCGGGACCATGTGGTAGCATATCAACAGATCCATATCATCATAGTTAACATTATTTACGGAGGCAAAAAGGATAATTTTTAATGACATCATCATTTACACATTTTAATATAATACCCATATAGACATCACAGGAGCCCTCACTTTCATTTGTAGGATAATTTTGTAAGGATAATCATCATGCATTCTAGAGAACTTGAGCACTCATTTGAGCACATAGCATTTTAACATTTTTAGCATTTTAATTTCTTAGCATTTCAATTTCACTTCTGAGTGGGTGACCATTTATTTTTGCAAGTTGAGATGCAGAAAATCCCCATTTGTTATGGGAGAGTCTCTAAGCTAGCATTGCATTTTTTTGGACCTATTGAGATTTTTGAGAGGATTGATCCTATTGTATATCATTTGGCATGACCTATTGTGCATGCATAATGTGTTTCATGTTTCTATGTTGAGGCAGTATATTCCTTATGTGATGCATGTTATTGATTGGGGTTCTTCGCAAGTAGAGGATGAGAAACTTTCTTTGGAACCCATCCGAAATCTTCAACATTAGAAAATGAACCTTAGGGATTGATACATTGAGAAAGTAAGGGTCCAAAAGGACTCGAGTGATGAGACTTTGACTACTTGGGAGAATTCTTCACAGTTGAGAGATTTGTACCCCTATCTTTTTGCAGGCTTCCAAGAGTAAGCCTATACCTAGGGGGAGGATGTAGTGCCTGTCGTGGTTGCATCCTATGATATATTATTTTGATTCGGGTTATAGTTTTGTTATTATTTTGTGACTATTCACATGTTGTGATCATACATTTTCACAATGTGATGCATTTTGATTATAGTACATTAGTTTGGCTTTACCAGTATCATTGCTAATTTAGATTTCTTACCATTTTGATCATATATGCATCATGATGCTTTTAGGATGTGACATGATGATTTATGATGATTATCATTGATTGCCTATGTTAATGTGCCTTTACTACTGATGGTTATTTCATTGAGATTCTCATTGATATATGCTCGTATTATCGTAAATAATCATTTAATGTTTAATTAAAATTATATGTACATTGACGATTAAATATGGAATGACCAGTATCATGACATTATAATACACACAAATGATCAACATTACTAGAGCATCACTATTCCATTAGGTGTACTTGATTGTTCATGTTTATACTTTGATTTTTTATACTACAAGAAGTTGCACTTGATGCGTGCATGTTTTATTGAATAGGTATCATAAATCATCTTTGCCTTAGTTGTAGGTTTGAGTGTGTCTTATCCCTCATAGTGGCACATGAGATAGTTTCACTAGAAGTTCATGATTTAGCCAATATCATTCTTGTATGGACGATGTATCTGTAATTGATATAGTACACCTCTAGTACATGTGGGTAAAGCCAAACTTCATTCGAATATTATGTTGGACCAATATATGTGTTTGTGCATTTAGAGTTTCCACAATTATTGCGGCCGAGTTATAGATTAAATGGTGGTTTGATTATTTTTGGGATTACTTTTATTTGTTAGCTAATGTGTCGTAGTTGAATTCCATTTAATTTGAATTGATTAATTATTTATAAGGGATTTTTGGGAAGTCTATAGTTTTGATTTAATTTATTTAAGTGATTTGATTTTAGTTCTGTTTGGTATTTTGGAAAAAAGTGACTTTATTTTGGAGAAAAATATTCATTTTCCTTGCTTTTGGGTTTTGAGAAATTGTATTTCCCTCCAAATTATTTTTGGAGAGAATCACTCTTTTTCTAATTGGGTTTTGATCCACTCGCCGAATTTATGTGGGTAGAAGCTCATTGGATATGTATCATAATTGGTCCTGCATGTCTAGAGTCATTTTTGTTTTCGTAGAGAATTTATTTTCTTTCACCCATTTCCATATTTTCACCTTTGTGTGACATGGAGCTTGTTATATCTTTTATTTCACTTCATCTTTTTATTTGAGGTAAGTTTCTCTACTTTTATGGGATGAGAATTAGTATTCCCCCACAATCTCATTATTTTGTGTTGTATGGTTGGACTTCTATGATTATCCTTGTTTTGTAAATATGAAATATATGGTTTTTATGGTGTCATGTTGCTCATTTTTTTGTTTGTTTCCAGAACAAGAATTTTATTGGACAAATGTGTTATTGGGTATCTTAGAAGAAATAGGTTTTCTTCTTTTCACGTTATTCAAAGTTTGAATTTTTAGTCATTTTTTAAGGATCATCAATGGCGACAACCTTGATGACTGAATTTTTGCCCGTGATAATTTCTTAGGTTTTCTTATAATTTGCGTTTGGGAATTAATCCTAGGTTTGTGTCCAATGAGTGGTTTTTATTTATTGATATCAGGTTTACCTTGAAATCTATTCTCCTAGCAAAGAGGTTATTTAAGTGTACCTTGTCCATGAGAAAATTATCATTTTCTTCCATTTGGACTTTTCTTGATGTTCGGTTGTGATCACATCAATGTTGATATTGCATCAAAAGCACAATTGAGTGTTCCTTATCAAGATCTTGAGGGACCTATTTTTCTTAGTTGAGGCCAATGGAGCTTACTTTACCTCTTTTGGTTTTGGACTTGGTGGCTCTTTTGGCATTGTTGCATTATGATGGTTGGTGTAGAGTAGTGGGATGGAGTGGCTCTCCAATGTTGGTTGAGGCACAAGGGGGCCCCAAGGTAACCTTACCAAAGTTCTTAATAAGAATCGATAACTTAAATAAGTAATGGGGTAAAACATAAAATAAGACTTAATGTGACTACATTGTCATTATTTAAGGATGTTGATATGGTATGTCCTTTCCTTGTCTTTTATGGACATTGATATGCAAAAATAACTTGTTTTCATTTGAGGATGTTGATATGGTACAGTTTAACCTTTTCATCTACAAATATTAATATGGCTCAGTAGATAACCCTTGATGATAGAAGGATTTCCCAAAGCCACATGGGCCTCCATGTGTCATGTGATAACACTCCATTATTCATTCTCATTAGCATAAATTGTTTATATCTGAGTAGTTATCTTGGTGTACCTACATTATGGCTTTTGCATTTGTATCTTGCATTGGGATCATTGCACATTTCCTTGATTTTTTAAATGATTGGTGTATGTGTTAGCCATTCCTTATATGCATGTTTACCTTATGTTTGTGGTCAAGTGACTATCTTCACTAGCATAGTGGGGTGGGCCTAAGTGTACCACATGGTTGGGTGGCATGGTACATCACTACTGGAGACTGATGTATAGGTGGTGGGATACTTACAATGACGGAGTTCCGAGCATGATGTGCTTATTCTTTTTGTTGCCTTTATGTTTCAGTGATTTTTAGATATTTTTTTTATCATGCTTCAGATTAGCTTTCATTATGTTACCATTGAGTGTATCAAGTGTGTAAGACCTCAAACATGTGTATTTTGTACTCCCTGGTGTAGAGATAAATGTTTATTAGTTGTGATTTGTTGTCAGCTTGGGTATTTTATCTTAAATTTTTCAAGTTTGGGGAAAAATTACAGATTAATTTCTGCATCTGCATTGACTATTGTGTTGATTAGAATTTCCTCTTTTAGAGTAGCATTTATACCTCTATGTTCTAAGACTTTTTTTTCTCAAAATTTTACTAGTAATTCAATTGACATTTGTGCATTAACTAGCATTTACGCAGAACAGAGCTTGTGCCTTCTTTAGCATTTGTGCTTGTTTTGGCTCTCTAAACAAGATTGAATGTGTGCATAGTGTTTATGCTTTTATAATGGCTTTATATGTTTTCTTATTGGTCAGAAGGTAATGAAATTATATGTTTAAACATCTTGGGAATAATTCTTTTGAGGTTAAAATTAATCTTTGTTTATGATGGATTTTGAGGATAGTTTAGTCTTCTCTATGTTTAGTCATGCGTTATTATTGATTTAGCCTCTTGTGATTAATTATATGGTGTTTGATTCCTTGTTGGGTAGTCTTGTGAACATGTGTATTGTGTTTTGAGTGTATTTTTGGGTTGTCATGGAGCCCTTGGGAGCATGAGTAATACTTCCACTTGTGCAAGATTTTATGATGATCATTTTTTTTTAATCTTTGCTTATACATTATGGTTATGGATGTGCTTATGTTCATGATGTTATATCTATGCTTTCAAAAATTTTATTTAGCACATATTTGACACTATCTTTGAAGGGTACCTTAGCAGGGCTTTACACTACAAATTTTAATCAAAATTACTAGGTACAAATAAAAAAAATGTTCTATACCTAGGTACATAATGAAAAAGATGTTTTGTACCCTATAATTTTAGCACAAATTGAAATTTGAAGTTAGGACAATAGTTTGTAACCTAATTCAACTCATTTCTAGTTTCTAAAAATTAGTTATCAGTTTTTAATTTCCAGATATGTCTATATTTGCATATTTATCTTCCTTTATTGCACAATCATTTTCATTTCCCTCTTTCCATTTCACAATTTATACAACTTTATCAAAAGATCATTGTCCCATTTAGTGCTTTGGGTCCTACTTGAGCCTATTGGGACATCTTCCAATCGATTATACAAGTTGGAGGAGTAATATACCCATTTGCATTGCTTCCCTTTTCTCATTGTAAAAGACTATCTTCTCATTCTTGAAAGGAAGATGAAGAAAGAAGTGCAAAATATATGAAGTCTTTAAATAGTTCTCAATGTTTCCATGTTGATGTCAAAAGTTATCACACTCAAATCAGGTGTTCTTATCCACACTGATGAAGATGACAATATAGAACCTAATAGAGTTGTACATGTACAACAAGATTCAAAGATGCAAGTATCGCCTCTTAACATTAAGGTGCCTCCTCTAAATTTTTGTAAACAAAATCGACACTCATGTCAAACTATGAGGAATGATCATGTGGAGAATGAACAAGAGGATCCAAAGGTCATGTTGGACTTCCTAGTTAGGTTAATAAATGGTTGTAAAACTTCAAATCGGGGATTATAAATCCATGCTAAGTAGATATATTTCTTATGGTAAAGGATCATTTACTTGTCAACCTAGGAATGTGTACTTGAAACATGCTAGAACTATATGTTCACTAAGTCCCAAATAAGCCATGTTATCCTACAACTTAAATAAAATTGCATGAAATAAAATAACTCAAATACTTAAACATAATTTACTACTAGAATTGAACTCAAACAATTGATAACAACACTATTCAAGACAAATTGATAGGGAACTACTATGTCCTCCTTGGCTACAGGAACAATCATAGGAAACTATTTCCAATGGCTACAGGAACAGACGAATGCCAGAATAGAGAATATGAACTGCAAGAAAATTAACTACTAAACAAAAAGGGGTAAATCCTCACCAAGTGGGCCCCCTTGGATGAGTATTTCTAGAACTTAAAAAATGCTTATAAAATCTACCAATTAAATCTAAAAACTAACTAGTCCACTCCCAAAATATAGGTGGACACACTTTATTACATTGCAAGAAAGAAAGAAAGCTATGCAACAAATGAGGAACATCTAGTTGTTTAGTTGCAGAGAAGATATAACATAACCACTTCTTCCTAGATTCACTCCTTATCAGGAATGATTAGTAAATCTCCATAACTGCTCCATATGAGTTGTTTTCAATTAGATATTAACTTCTTCAATGATGATTCTTTCACAACCAATTTGACTTGGTCCTTAGTTGAATGCATGGCATGAATCTCCTTGAGTGTAGGCTTGACTAATTATACTTCTTAATTACTCCTACATCGTAACATTAGTGTGGAAAAAAACATAGGTATATCCATTTCATGATAAGATAACATTCATTAAACCATAACCATGATTAATATAGATAAATTGCATAGATATAACCATTTAAGAGTGTTTGTCATTAAAAGGGGAGTTTTAAGGACAAGTTCATAACTGTGATATCAAGTTTAGCTAAACATCACAAAATACTAAATAACTAAGTTCTATACCCTTTAACCTTTTCCACATGTTTCTCTCTACATCCTCAATATAAGGATTTCCCTTGTCTCTACAACTTGGTAGTGTCCATAACAGTATTGGTTGCTAGAAGATGAGGAGTAACTACTTTTCTTGTAGGGTCCTTCCAAGATATATGTACCTGTGTTCCCTTCTAAAAACTACATGATAGTTCATTAGAGAGTGTGGTTCTTCCTGTTGAAGCTCATTTGTCAAATTTTTCCAGTGTTTCACCAAGTTTCCTATAACTGACTATCCTTCAACATGAGCTATCTGCCCATATTCCTAAAATGATTCTTCTCTTAGGGGTAAAATATGCTCTCTGAAGTCTAAGTTTAAAAGATTTTTCCAATCTTTTAAAGAGTCCTAGGATTATTGGACTCAGATCTTAACAATAGTGGAATTTTATTCTCATTTTCTCTATGTGGCTTTAAATTCTCTCCCCAATTGTTCTCATTCTGAATCCATGACATAAAATCTCGAAGATGAATGTCTCCAATATAGAGAAGGGGGTTCCAATCAATATCCTAAGAAACAACATAGTTTTGAAGATATAACTCACAAAGAAAATTTTTAATAGCTACAAGGGAGGAGTGATAAGCTTGATAGAAATATTGAGGAGTTTCAAGGGAAGGGTTCAAATCTCTAACAATTCTCATTGACCTGTAAGAAAGATTAAGCTCCTTCAAATACATGGAATATACCCTAGGTGGCATCCTGCATTCCATAAGTTGGGGTATCATTGAGACCACATTTTCTACCTTGGCTTTCAATTCCACAATCTCCTCTTCTTTCTTGTTAATTTCAGTTGGTGAAATTAAATATTCACTAATTACACTTTACTTAGGATAATGCATTTACATATTAGTTGTCATGTACACACCTAGGAGTTTGCATCTTATTTTAGCACATGGTGTAGGATAATTTTACTTTAGGAAGTGATACTTCTTATCTCATTTCCATTTTATGTGTGAGATCCACATTTATTGCTCTTATCACATTATCATCCTCTCATTTTTACACATGTTACACATACTTTTTTGTGCAATGGAGGATGATCCACCATTGATGGACATGTGATTAAACCTAGTGTCATTGATAGGTTATCTCATGCATCACTCCTAGTTATCATGCATTGCTTATATATTCATGAATATCTACACTGTAAATCAATTGGGCATTTTTCATGTATTGTTGATCATTATTGAATTAATCAATTGATCATCTCATTTTCCTATCCCTCTTGTGCTTGAGCTTCTACATCTGTGCATTTTCATTCATTGCCTTAAGAAAATTCTTTTATTATATCAAAGCTTGAGGAAAATTCTTACATGGTATCAGAGCCATAGAAGGTTTCATTGTATAGCCATTGGAGATTTTTTTGCTTAATGTTTTGGAGGGCTACGATTCAGATCCAGGATATAGGCAATTTGTGGGAGAATTTAGAGAAATTTATGACCTCACCATTGCATCTAAATGGCCATTTCGATGAATTTTGACTACAAATTTGCCTATATTGGGCAACATTCAAAATTGAGGCAAAAAAAATTTGCAAATCAGGTCTGTGCAGCCCGATCTACAAATTTGGTAATATTTTGGGAAATTTTCATTTTCCATTTCGGATATGCAATTATTCAATTTTTTGGATCTCAATATTTCAATATTATTTTTTGAATATTTTGCTACAAAAAATTGGCCTATTAGGCCTCTGTATTTATTAGATCAGACTCTCGCAAGCACAATTGATGGACATCAAGTCAGAGAATATTCTACATTTTGTGCAGATCAGGTAGCCACCTCCCAAACCCACAGTCAAATCCACATCGATGATCTTAACAACTGACCCACCAAAAAATTTGGAAATGACATTACACATCCTCTCTGAGCACACAAATCGAGCTATACACTTTACTAGGGCCTCACAGTTGGTACATCATCTGCAGGCTCCTATTATTAAACAACGTTGAGACAAAAGTATTTTTGCATGTAGGATTAAATCCCATCGACATCCCCAAATAGATTGAGCTGAGCCGGTCTTGGTGCTTGGCCCTCAGCTTGGCAAGTTGAGACGAGTTGAACCCACAACTCAGCTCGCAACTCCTTTTGCACACTCCAAGCTCCCTCTGACATGGACTGGCCACCCAGCCCACATTGCAAACCCTACCCAATCTCATCCTACCACATGGTGGTTTGTCAATTTCCCATGCGGATCAGCCACACAAACATAGTATGAACGATCAACATGACCCTTTTACATGTGGAAACTTATAATTCCTCGGGGCCATGTGGCAGCATATCAACAGATCCATATCATCACAGTCAACATTATTCATAGAGGTAAAAAGGGTAATTTTTATTGACATCATCATTTACATAGTTAGATTTAAAACCCATATAGACATCATAGGAGGCATTTTATTTTCTTTTGACGGTCATATGACCATTAGTTTTAACTATGTACTAACATCATCATTTTTGGTATGTTTAATTTGACAATTGTTTGAATATCATTTATGGCTTTTTAAAATGGTTGCAATGACCTTTTGATCATCAAATTTAGGCATATTGATTTGCTAACGTCAACGTATTTTGAAAATTTGCACCCTTGCCATATATAGTTTTCATTTGGCAATCCGACTTTGAGAGGCCATAACTTGGTCATCCAGGCTCCTTTTTCAGTCAATTTTTTTACAAAATTTGGACAGAATATCCTAAATTTGTCAGTGTTATGACTATTTTCTAGTTTTGGTGGACGTATTTTTCATAAATTGCAACTTTTGGTGACTGTGCCTATCCAATCCTTGATTTTGCAACTTCAAAGGCTTCATTTAGACTCATACTGACACATTTTCAGGTATAATTTTTTTTGAAAGTGCATGATTTTTTGTCTAATTTTCAGATTTGGTATTAGTTTGGATCCATTGTGAGTGGACATAACACTTTTAGAATTTTCTCTATTTTGGCACTTATGATTGATTAGATCCTTGAGTGATCTTGTATCTTATTTTCTTGAGTATGTTATAGCTTCGTCTTTTGTGTTGTAATTATCAAAATTAGAAGTCCACTTTAGCCCATTTTGGCAAGTGGCAATTGTACACACACTATATCTAAAGTGCCAAAATCATCTATTTTGGTGGGTTTCTTTGATTTTTTGCGTTGTGGGGGTGCAATTTTTTTTTAATCTCAGTTTCTAATGTGAGAAGGGTATTATTTATGTAATCAAAGTGATAGCACCACATCCCACTGGAATTATGCATCATGGGAAAAGGGAATCATCACATATTGTAGATGGTAAAAAATATTGCCTCATCTTTATGGACTTGTTCCTAAGCCAAAGTCTAAGTTGAAAAAGTTATCTTGGAAGGAAAGGAATTGGGATATCATGGGATTGATTTCTTGCAACATTGATTCTTTCTTTTTTGAATTCAAATCAAACTTCAAGATATTAGGTTCCTACACACAAATAGATCATTATTTGGGAACACTTTGGAGATCCATACGTTTGTCCATTTCCAGTTGATCCAGTTGCAGATTGTCTCATTCCACTTAATGATGCAGATAAAATTCCTTGTGATGAGCCTACCTTAAATAAGATTAAGTGTCTTGCATTCCTTAAGAGCTAAGATGATTTAATGGCTCAACGTGCTACAACTTATACTTATCCATTTGAGATCACACCTATTATTTCTCCTGATGATGATTGTATTCCTACAACCATGGGTTCTTGTTATTCAGTGCAGCAAGATATTCCTTGTCTTCCAGTTATAGTTCCTCAGAGTGACTTCTTGATAGACATTACAGGCTTGTTTGTGGAGTCCTACATTGAGGATTTGGGAGACATCATTGATGACATTTATCTTCTTTTTGTTGAGGATGATCCTTGTTAGTTGTTATGAGGGAACACTCTAACACTCATCTTCATTATCCACTTGATCCTTCTTTCAAATTTAACATGATTATGGATCCTTTGATACAACATTTGGAGGAGGTCTCTTTATCTTCAGAGAAGACATTTGAGTCTTTGGAGATTAACATTAATGAGTTTCAAACTTCACTTGAGATGTCATATTGCATGGTTCAGGTTGATCATACTCATGTGTTGGATATTCCTATTCAATTTCCTAATACATCATACATTTTAAGGATTATTCCTAGAGATTGGGGAGGATTTATCGATACACCTATGACATTATTTCTTCCTAAAGGGAGGAACATATTTCAATTTTCTTGGTGTAGTTTCTACATTGATCCAGGAGCATCTACCATTGGTATACCTTCTATATTGATTGGGGTCTTCTTTTCTTCTCTTCCTATTTCTTATTTTGAGGAGCTATCCTTGTCTTTGGAGCTTGTTCACACACAGCCACCATTGGTTCCTTATTTGTCACCTTCTATTGGGTTTCTCCTGATTGGTTCATGGAATCTTCATCAACCAAGGACATGGTAATATATGAGCATAGTTCAGAGAAATCATACTTCATTTGGATTCCCCTTCCTTCTTCCTATCCACAATGGGAAACCTTCTTTCATTTTTACTTGGTCTATCTTCTTCCTAAGGGGATAAATGATGTTTGTAGGCATCAAACTATATTTTTCCTTCAAGCACTCACCATCCTTAAGGAGATTATTCATTATGGGGTGGATATCATGTATCCTTGTTTCCTTCCTATGGGGAATTCTTGATTATATATTCATGTTGTATGTCATAATGGGGGGTTTTGATTACTCCATCCATCCATGCATCTTGTGTGATTTTCATCTCTCTTTTTGGAGGAGGGTTTTTCCCATGGGGTATTCCCTCTTTCTCTACTTTATGAGAGATTGCATTACATATTTTTTGCACTTGAAAGTTGTACATGGGTACGTAATATGGCCTAGTATCTAGGACTCATCATGATTACACCTGGTGTGATTGATAGGTGTTCTCATTCATCACTTCTAGTTATCATGCATTACCTATATATTCAAGCACATCTACATTGTAAAATAATTAGGCATTGTTCATATATTATTAATCATTATTGAATCAATCAATTGATCATCTCATTTTACCATATCTCATGTGATATCTATTGATCTTCTAGAGCTTGTCATTTTCATTTATTTCCTTAGGCAAATTCTTTCATTATATCAAATCTTGAGGAAAATTCTTACAATTTCCTTCTACAAATGCAACTTTTCTCTTTCCCATTCTACTTCTTTGTCCATCATATCAAGATACACATCTAGGGCTACATATGCCCATGAAAAAGAAGTGGGTTTGTGCTTTGACACCCATATCTTCCTTTTATTTGACTTACTTTGTCTTGGTGCTTGTTCTGATAACTTTTCTATGCAAGCAATAAGTTCAACAATCCCTTATAAACCTTGTCTTTCCTATGGTTGATCCTCCTCCATAAATAAATTTTCTTCTTTCTAAGGAAATTCCTCTCCTACCCCTTCCTCTTCTATCTCACCCTCATCTAAAAATTTATCTTTTTGTTCAATATGTATGGAAGGTGGTGAACTTTCCCTCTGAGGAATGCTATAAATATTCTATTCTCCTTGAGAGTAGGTATAAAGAGATTCTAATATTTCTATGAACATTGACACTAGACCTCTTAGGTTGTGTTGCCTTCCTATTTTTTTCCTCTAAGTTGATGGCTTCTTTATTGTTTTATTTCCTTTGTAACCCTAAGAGGTTTGGATTTACTTGATTTTCTAGTAGATTTTTTATGCCTATATAGTGGTTGCAGGGGAATCTTTTCTCTTAATTTTTCTTCTTCTTAGGACTAGGGGAAGTATGTTCACTTTAGTTTTTATTTTCTTTCTCTTTCCTAGTCTCATTATCCTTAGCTTTCCCTTTTTCCTTCCTATCAACAACCCTACTTCTCATTGTGTAGTTTGTACTGATGTGTCAACAATAGTGTTTTTTGAGGAATTATCATCAATACCAGCAAATGAATGTTCAGGCAAGTTTGGCTCAACTACAAGAAACTCTACAATAAGAGATGTCCTAGATGATGAGGCTCCCATAGTCATTTTAACAACCCATTCATCTACAAAAATTCTATGGGTTAATGGTCGGCCCCTCAATCCCACATTCTAAACTCTAAACCTTCTAACTTTAACAAATTCATCCCAGGTCATTTGTAAAACATCACTTAAATATTTTTCCACTAATAATTTAATCAAGGAACATAAAATTTGGCCCACCTTTTTGGGTTTATGTTCTATTGATTGAAATCAAATTGTAGATAACATTTGAAATGTTCATTCTTATCCTATACTGCATATGGCTCAAAAGCATGAAATGGACTAAGTACAAACAAGACTACCTCCCCTTGCATGTTAGATACTTGATGATATACATGACCACATGCTACCATTTAGGAGGTAAATAAATTCTCCTGGTTCCTTTTTGATCCACAATGAGCTGAGAATCATTGGGATGGGTGAATTGAGCCCTTATACTTTGAGCATCTTTAGTCATAGGGAATTTCTCACTAACTGTAAGAAACCCTGTCACTTTTGCAATTCATTCTTTTGAAGAAATTACTCTCAGGACCTTCACTCTTGTATCTCCATTGGAAAAATTCTAAGAAAACTTTGTGGCTACCTCATCATTATATCGATTCAACATTAGGAATTAGTCCAACCACCTACAATTCCAAAATTCTAGTTCAAAAAGTGGGTCTTGAAGAAAATAATATCATGAATTGTGGTCTCATGGAAAATCGATGGACCACCCATTATGGTAATGAGAACTTAAACTCAAGATTTATAGAGAAATGGTGTGGAATCCTTCTAAAATAAAAAATTTTGGGAAAAAAACTCAAAGTTTCACCCTTAACAACCTTCCTACAACCAAGAACTTGTGAACTTCTGAATAGACCCTTGTATCTTTCATTTGCTTAACACAACAGGTAATTAAAAATACAAAGATATGACACCTCAGGAAATACACTCAGTTGAAATAGTGGAAATAAGAAATATAATGAGAAGTACAAAAGGATATGAAAGAAAAATATTTCATATGTGGGAATGTTCAAATCAAAATTTAACCCAAAAATAAAAATAAAAACAAAAACATGAAGTGACGTTGTAATGACACGTTAGTGCAAAAATATTCTCATTAGGTGACATCGATATGAAATGCAATCATACCTCCCCCAACCTAAAGAGATGCATGTACCCACACATGCAGAGGTGAAAGGATGAGACCAAAAAGACTATTATGCAATTTATTTAGGTTAATTAAATTATGTTGTAATAAATGAATCTAACAGTTAACAAATGCACATAAGTTGAGTGCATGTACCTAGATTTTTTCTATAAATGTGCATTGATTGCAGCATGACATCAAGTAGTGAATGTAAATAACTAACATATTAGCAATTAGTATGGTGGAATAAGAATGGTGGATGAGGTGGAAGATAGGTGGAGTGGAATAGACATGAAAACATTATTATGGAGAAATGTATAGCTACAAGATGTGAGAGTATTTATTATAATTACATGTAAATAGGAAACTAGGAAAAAGGTGGGACACTAAGTCCCCCAACTTTTGTTGTAGGAACTTGGACTTTTGGTGATCTATGAACTACTGTACGAACTCCTCTTTTGTGGTCGACTTATGATATAATCTTAACCTATGACAGTTGACAGATAATTTAAATTTGATAGGATCAATGGTGGAGAGATACACAACACCATTCTGAAAGACTTCTATAATTTCATATGGACCCAACCAACAAGTTTATAATTTACTCATATTATCTTTGTACCTGGAATCATACAAAAGTGCCCAATCACCAAGATGTAACTTATTGTCTTTAATGTACTTATCATGCCATTTTATGCATTGATTTTGTACCATTTTTGTTTGTTGTAGGATAGATTTCTTGAGTTCATCTAGAGCATTCAGTTGCATGATCCTTTCTTTCTAGGCTACAAAGACATCAATATCCAATTGTAGTGTTGTCCTAAGTATCTTATGTTCAAATTCAATGGGCATCATAGCTGATTTTCCATAAAACATCTCAAATGGGATCAAACTAGTGGTAGTTTTCCACATTTTTTGATAGGGCTAGACTAGTTTAGGCAATCTTTTTGCCCAATCTTTCCTATAGACTACCACTATTTTGGTTAAATTGTACTCAATCTCTTTATTTCTAATTTTAGCTTACTGATTTTCTTGTGGATGATAAGGATTGGATTTCCTATGCCTTATATTGTACTCATTGACTAGTGTTGTGATAAAAGTGGAAGTGAATTATGCACCCTAATCAATCATAATCTCTCTTGGAACCCCATAGAGGCTAAATATTTCCTCATAAAGGAACTCTACAACTTTGTTATCCAGGGCATGCTTCATTGGCTTGACCTCAACCCACTTAGTTACATAATCATTGCATACTAAGATATATGATTTTCCATTTGAGGGAGGATATATAGCTCCAACAAAGTCCAATCCCCATTTGTTAAATGGTGTAACAATCATTCCTAGATACAGTGGCATTTTATCTAATTTAGTGGGTGTACCCATCCTTTGGCATTTGTCACACTTCTTACTATACTTTGGTTGCATCCTTGTGTAGAGTAGGCCAATAGTAACTTGTATTCAAGTTCTTCATTGCTATCATTTTAGCTGCAAAATGCTCTCCACATGGATCATCAAAATGCATGCAGTATGTCATAGGTCTCATCCTCTCTAACACACTACCTCATGACTTGGTCTAGCCCTGTATATAAAAAATAAACTAGCTTTCTAAGAAAAGTTGAAACTCTTTCCAACAAGGAACTTTTTTTCCTTTGGAGAGAAATGTGTAGGGATTCTGTTAGTAGCTAAATAGTTAGCAATATCGACAAACCAAGGTGTATGAATAGTAATATAAAATAGATGCTCATCTAAAAAAGAATCATCAATAACTTTAGAATCTTCCTTAGTTTGAAGTCTAGAAAGAAAATCTTCAACCACATTGGCTTTACTTGGCTTGTCAATTATGGTAATTTCAAACTCTTGCATCAAAAGTAACCATCTTGCCAATCTACCTATTATTGCAGGTTTGTTCATAAGGTACTTAGTGGATGCATGATCTATATGAACAAATATTGGAGAACCAATGATGTAGTATCTGAATTTTTTAAGTACATAGATAACTGCTAACAATTCCTTCTCTGTGATAGTATAATTTAGCTCTGGTCCTTGTATTTTTTTTTTGATGAAGTAAATAACAATTTCTATAGTACCTTCTTTTTGGCCTAAAACTACTCCAATGCCATGATCTAATGCATCTATGTGAAAATGAAAAGGTATTGACTAATTAGGTCCTCTAAGGACAAGGGCTTGAGTGAGAACTAGCTTAAGTTGAGAAAACACATCTTCACATGTTGATGTACATTCAAAATATGCATCTTTTGTTAAAAAATTATATAGTGGTCTTGCCATTTTGCTAAAATATTTGATAAACCTCTGATAATATCATGCACAGCCTAAAAAAATTATTCCATCCTTTTGTTTAGTAGGGATAGGAAGATTGAGAATCACTTCCTTTTTTGTCAAATCAACTTAAATACTAGCCTATGAAATATAGTGGCCCAGTGCTATCCCTTCCTACATCATCATGAAGCACTTATCACTATTCAAAGATAGATTGTGATCTTAACACCTATGTAGTACCTTTCCTAAATTTGTCAATGCTTCTTCAAAGGTATTGTCATATGCAGTAAAGTCATCCATATAAATTTCCATACAGTCATGTAAAATATCTAAAAATATGTTGATGACTATGCTAAATTAGCCTTAGACTATGTTGGTGGATAAAGAGAAAGTTTTTTTGTGGTTAGACCATCTAAAATAATCATGTCTCTTGAAAAATATCCTATATATGCATCATATGCAGTGATTTGGGGCCTTACTAAAATTATAGGATATCCTCCCAATGTGGCTTTAGGAGAGAGTATCATAAAATTGTAATACCCCAAAAATGGACTATAGGTTCATTAACCTCTTACATCAACAATTTGATTAAAATCGACATCAAAGTCCTAACCTAAGGCACATTTGCACATCAATTTATCAAAAACCTAATTGATTATCTTAATTCTACATCAAGGAATATTCCTTGAATTTTCCTAATTTATCATAATTATCTTTAATTGAATATTATTTGGTGATAAATGTCATTATTTATCCTAAAATTGATTAATTGAATATAATGAATATTTAATTAATTAATTTAATTCTGCCACTTAATTATTTAATTAGATTTAATTGCATTTATTCCTAATTAATATTGTTTTTATTTTGACAATAAATCAAAATTCCTACAAATAATCAATTGAATATTTATTTAATTGATTTAAAATCAAAGTTGTCAAATTTAATGATTTAATTAGAATAAAGTTTGATTTAATAATTGATTAACCCATAAATCAATTGTTTTAATTCAAAATCAGTTAAGTGGAAAATAAATCACTTTATTTATTAAATTAATTCATATTAAATCATGCACAATCAGAAAAGCAGTTAACTTTAAATCAATTTTCAATTTTAGTTTGTTAACTTTCTAAACTCAACATCTGATGATGAGTTGAAAAAGAGAACTAAACTCTATTTTGAGATAAAAAATGCTTTTGCATGATTTTATGAGTTATTTATTCTTAATTTCTTGTTAACTCAAAAATCAACCTGAGTTTATCCAGAGTGATTTATGGTTTTTCTTATGCATCCTCAAACCCTGGATTTCTATAAAAACAAGGCTCGACTCTTCATAATATATCCCTCAAATATGCATACTTACTTTAGCGAATTGACATCTGAAGAATCAAGCTCTTGCACACAAGGCGATTGTGAGATTTTTGTTATTGTTTTTTAGGGTTCATAGCATTCATTCATAGCACATCATTGTTAGATTAATTTGTATATCATTTAAATTCATTCTAGATTAGTTTCATATCAAGTTTTTCATCTAATTGCATCAAAAATCCAAAAAAATAGATTAATTTGCATTCATATTTCATTGCTTTCATCATTTTAAATCCTTCATTTAGGTGTTGCATTGTCACTGATCTTGGTCTGAATCTGAGAATACTATACTTGCACCTACTAGAAGGCAGTAAATCACCTGGTTAGCTTAGTTTCATTTATTTACAGATTTCTTTGATTTGCTAACCTCTAATGTTTTACTGAAGTGTTGTGTCCACAACTAGGTACAATTTTCACACACTCCATTTATGGCGCCCACTGTGGGGCTTTGAAATGAGTTTCCATTTCTATTCTAACATTTTCTATCAATTTTTTGTCATTTTCTGGCCAAAACTATGATTTTAAATTTCTATCCGTATAATTTTTGTATGAGTTTTGTCAGAAAGCTGTGCCAAAACCCCTTGAGTGTCGTACGACATTTGATATTTTTGAGACTCGTACTAGTTCTTACACATTGTCATTTGGGAGCTACTTTGTCATGTGGGCATACACCCACTGTCGTACGAGTTTCCAGTTTGTCATACAAGAGGTAACATATTGTCGTACAAGTTTTGGCATCAGGATTCAATTGTTGTTTCAAATTTTTAGGCAGTTTTCCAGATTTGATTTTTGGATTTGGACTAACAGCTAACCCTTACAATTGAGATATTATGTTTCTAATTGGTATTTGCTGATTCTGATTGGAAAAGTGCAATGAAAATTGCTAAAATAGGTAAAATCTACTAAGCACATTGCGAGGAACTCAGGTATTCTATTACATCTGATAACACTTTATTTTGGGACATAAAATGAACTCTCACGTGTCAAGTTTGTGTGACTTTTCCTGCTTTCATATCACAAACTTCAGTTTTGGGCTATAAAATGAACATAGATTTTCTTTTTGCATATCTGTTACACATAGTAGATAGGCCCTATGAACACTATTTGTGGATGATCTTGAGAGATTGGGCTTCATTCGCTTGTTCATGCATGTGAAGCTCTTCTTGATGAAGGATCCCCTTGTAGGTAGGGAGGTTACTGAGATTGTTTCACAGTTTTACTTGGTTTGGTCCTCAGCTTTTGATTCATATGTTCTCTCTCCGAAGAGATCGATAGGCATAGTTGTTGACATCAAAAATCTTGGTGAGATCATTTCAGTCTTAGCATGTCAGATTAATCTGTTTGCTATGTTTGGGTAAAAGTGATAAGGCTAGAGGATTATTCTCTACTCCCTTTTTGGGTAGTATCAGAAACTCAAATCCTTGGATCTGGACCAAGTCCCCCTATGGTATCTTTTGTGAGTCACCTTTAGAGAGGGTTAACCGTAGTGGACATTTCCTTTATTGGGTCAACCACATGGATAGAACCTCAAGTGGTAATAGCCATTTTCATCGTGGTAGCAACAACCGCTATATAAATATCTTTGTGGAAGAAATCTCCACAAGTGTGGTCTCTTATTGGGCTGTCAGATCTCCCTAGAAGCTCCTGATTGATTAAATTCTCGGACTGTGTCAGAACCTCGGTGCGCCTAGATTGGAGTTCGCCCTCTTGAGATCACAAAAGTTGCAGAGTCAGACCATTACTAAACACCTTAGCGAGGCCAAAATTTTCATTTTCTAGGACTATGTGCATTATTGGAAAACTTTTGAGAACATACACAAGTAACATTCCTAGGGATTAGCACAATAAGTCACTATTGCTTGTTCATACGCAAGATTGCTTTTGCCCTTGTTCATTGTTTTCAGATGATTAATTGCTTCCCTTTGCTTGTTGTTCTACATGTTTTCTATCTACTTGGTCTTTGGAAATAAACAATCCCAAACTATTACACGAATCTACAAACCTAGACAGAGAAAATCTTACCAACCAACTGATTTTGAAAATTGAAAAATTGCAAAATCTGACGCAAAATTCCATTCTAGAGTCCAAAGTCATCCCAGAGTCTCAAAAACTCATACAAGTTTCCACCAATAGTTGTATCAGAACAACTATATTGTCGTATGGGAGCTTGTATATTATTGTACGAGATTTGTCAGGAAAAGTCAAATAAAATAAAACCCTGGTGTCAACTGTTGTACGAGCCTTGTCAATTGTCATGCCAGAGCCTACCCAGACTCGTACAAGCCTAGAGAAAGTCATATGAGAATTTTGAAAAATTGCCAGAAAACTCCCAAAATTGTCAAAAATCTAGCTTTTACAACCTACTTCCAGATTCTATCAAAAAAATCATTGTGTCAGGAACATAGCAGAAACTAGAAAGAATCCAAGCTATTAACCCGAAGTTATGAGAGTATGTTATTTGAAGCTCCATAAGAACATTGAACAGAACATGGATGTTGTCAAGAAAAAAAAGGAAGCAAAAGATATTATGCAACAACTCTACAGTAAGAGTGATAGTTATCTATCAAACAAGGGAATTAGCAATCACCTTGATGTCTCAGTAAAGGTATCAAGTATCATTCAAAAATGTGAGAAGCTAAGGGAAGCATAGGAATTGGATGACAAAGCTAAGCAGAAGATCACAAAGATGGAACAAAGGAAAGTGAATATGGAAAGTCTTGGTTTGCCTAAGGGATTTGACTCAAATAACTTCATTGGAAGAGAAAATTACAAAATAAGGTTGCAGGACAAAATAAATACTGATTTACACTTTCTTCCTACAAACATATCTCCAGATACATTCATGGATTTCATCAAACCAGTGAGAACTTTGAATGGAGTTTTAGAAGCAACAGTGATGTCAAGTCACACTTCCATATATGAATTGCTAATGAAGTTGCAGGAGTGTGACTATACTATGAACCAAATTGTTCTGCCATCAAAGGATGTTTGGACTGGCCTACAAATATTGCTCTGAATTTTGAACTACTATAAATTGTAATATATTGCAAATGAATACAAAACAAATTGTGCTCTATCTAATTTTCATGTTTTCCAATTCAATGTATGTTGAGTTACTCTATTTTATTTAGTTATTCTTAGTTGATTTACTCTATTATATTCTATTGGAATACAAAATTTCATTCAGGAATTTCAACTTCAAATATGAATGATCATTGATGATACGATACAAAGTTACAAACTACACTCTATAGTAATAATACTCTTTGTTCTCAAATTTTAATGATGAAATATAATGCATTCTTGCTTTTCTAAAATGAACATTGAATGATAGGATATAGTAATTAATAAGTTCAAAAAAATACCTATTGATTGCTACTACTAATTTACCAAAAATTTCCTAAATTTGCCAATTCATCTCTGCATCATCGTCATCATCCAATTCTGGTATTCCAATTTCTTCATTGTTCCCTTCATTTTCATTTGTGCCTTCTTCACTTTGACATCCACTTCTATGACTCCCATCGCCACCAGTGCTTGTCCCACTCAGACTCACTGTCGGAGATTGGTTAATGGTGTTGCCCAACCCTCTTCTTTTGCATTGTTTCTTCCAGATTTCCATTGCTTCCATTGCTTTTTGATAAGGAAAAGTATTGACATCATACCTAGATGTGTAGACCCTCAAGCATGTTTCCAAATTCTTGTCTAGTTTGTTTCTTAGCTTTGATTTTAGGAAGCCCAAAGCATTGAAAACTCTCTCATCCTCCACTGAACCCAATATCATGGTCTAACATAGATTAGCAAACTTGAAGAACTCTGTAATTTCTTCACACAACATTGTGCTCTATTTTAGTTCTGTCCAAAGCCTTGTTGTCGAGCCCTCATCATGTGGGTTATGCATTAATTGATATTGATGCCTCATAGTCCTTGCAAAAGTGCCTGATTGCGGTCTAAGAAGACCCTCATCTAAAATTCCATTGATTGTCACTCCATTGAATTCTACAGATTTGCAAAATTCCTTTATTTTGTCATCAGCCTATTACGATAATCTTCCTTAGATTTTAAGGACCAATATTGAGGAAACACAATTGCCATGGCCTCAAGTAGTTGTTCATATGGGAATCAAGATCTTATTTCAGAGGAAACTTTATAGGCTATGTCCCTTGCATTACCTACTATAGACTCAATGATCTTGGTAAAATCTTCCCTTGTAACTCTTGTAGCTCTCTTCTTTGGGGCACTGTAGTACATTGGTATCTAAAATCCTCTTACACAAACACATAAATCCCCATTTTCAATGATCTTTAAATAATTATCAGGATTGTCCAAATCTATTAGTTTCTGCCAGTGATTAAATCTTTCATCAAATAAATTTAGGTCATTTCGATAGAGACTATCGAGGGCTTGGCATGACATTTTACGCAAGTGAGCATATTCTGCAATATACATGGCTCTTTGCTGGGCTTTTTTCATAATAAATGTCATTTCTTCTAGCATGGGAATAAGAGATGCTAAAGTCAAAAGTGTCTCTATATTGCTTAACCTCCGAAGCAGGTCACCACATCTCTAATTTTCTGCATTGTCCCAATTTTCGTACATCAGTCCAATCAAAGATTGATATTCAGAAAAAACTCGATGCGCTGGTCCATCCAAAGAGATCCATCTGGTATCAACATCTTTAAGAAGCTTGTTTCCATTGGTAATTCCATTAGCAAAGTGCTGAAATTCCCTAAAATGTTTGGGACTTCGACAAAAATATGAGTACAACTCTCTTACTAAATCTTCAACCTTGTTTACTAAAGGAAACTTCTTCACAACTCTAAAAGAAAGATTCATCCTGTGGGCCATATAGTGAATGCCAAAAACATATGGTGAACAAGCAGCCTGCATCTTTGTGCAAAGACCATTCCTTTGACCTTACATTATTGAAGCTCCATCCACTCCAACACAGATCAACTTCTTCGCTATTTTAAATTCATCCATACCTCCATATTCAATTAATTGGTTCTTTACTAATTGAAATAAAGTTTCCGATGTCGCATTGTCCCTTAATTTTGCAACAGTGAGTAGATGTGGTTGGCGAACATTATTCTGTGCAGTATAAACATGCATGCATACCCACAATGTATTATCTATTGTCGTAACTTTGTCTAAGGACAATGCAATAAAGGTTGACTCTTTTATTTTTCTCTATACATCCTCTATTTCAACCTGGGCAATACAACTTGCCAATTCCCATCCACTGTTTATTGACCAATGAGTGACAGGATAGTTAGGAACTTTCAGAAAGTGTAACAAACCACTCATTTCTGGATAGTCTTTCATTAGATTCCCTCTACTCAAAATATGGAAAACATTACTTAATTGGACAGCTTTTCCGCGATCTTCTGCTTCACTTGCTTTTGCAAAAATAGCATTAATAGAACCTTGAACTTCACTAGGCTTTGTCTTAAATTTTTGAAACAAATAATATTCCTCAGCATTCCTTTTATGTTGACATTGCTCCTTTGTTTTATATCTTACCACTTTTATTTCCTTTCCATCAACAGTTGAGGTTTCGTAAACCTTACCAACATGTTTCTCTATGGTGTCTAGTTTAAGCTGCAACCGCTTTTCCTTTTTATACTTCCAACTACAAATCATACATCTACATTCTATTGGTGGCTCACCTACAATTGGATTGTCCATAGGTTCAACGAATGGATACTTTTCTGCCCAATCAAATTTAAATCTACTCGCCATCTCCCATTAACGATCAATTTTTTCTTTTGATTTTCCTCTCCCTTTAGTGTTACTATTAACTAAACCATCATCATCACCGAAGTCAATCGCTTCATCCTGGTACTGGTTGTTGACTTGAAATTCTTCTTCAAGGTCATCTTCATTAGAGATATCAGGTTCCGCAACTTGTCACCAGATTTATTAGGCTCCCCAATTTGTTCATTAGACTCTTGTGTAGGTTGAGAACCTTGAAATTGTATAGGTTCCTTTGATGATGTACCTTCCTCACTTTGACCAACACTATTGCGTCTGCCCACACAAAAGTATGAAGATAAATTTCTGCATTTCATTGGCCTCAGGCTCTCTTGGACATCTCCACCTGCAATAGTCCTCTTCCTGTTTAACTTTGACTGTGACATCTCCAACAAGTTAAGGTTGCAAATAAAATTTTACTTGAATAAATTATAAGATACTACAGACTGGTAGTCATTTGCTACCAATTGCAAATGCAATTGTGAGCTCAGAATCAACTAAATCTCTTGAAGTCTCCTTCTCTCCGACATGTTTCAATGATGAAACTCATATCTCTTAAATAGACAACTACAAGTAAACCGTTTTCATATTAGCCATCAAATTTTGCCTCATAATCTCCATCATCCATTTTGGTGAAGGGGCCGACAGTTGCTTATGATTAACAACTAATATTTGGTGAACCTGCGTATTTTCAAATAATTGACTGGGCAAATAGGGTGGGAATTTGGGACATGATTATGTATGATGCATGGCGAATTAGGTCCTAGTGTAAATAATTTTTTTACTTGGGAGAATGGGCCTTTGGTGAATGTTGATCCTCAAAGAAGACACCCAATTTAATCCATGGCGAAGAACCCGACTATCATAATAGAAATATGGGCGAAGAACCCGACTACCATACTGATATTATGTAAAAATAGTGGTGAAAAATCCAACCACTATATGAGCATTTTATAAAATCTGGGCAAACCGGTCAACAACTATACGAGCATTTTATTCATCAATTTCCTTATGCTGATAGGCACATATTCACCAAATGGCAAATAATCCCCACTAAAAAAAACCCTAATTTTGACTGTGGGTTATTATGACCCTAGGTTATTTTTTCCTCGAGTTATTGTGGCCAGGTTATTCTATCCAAGGTTATTTTGGCTAGGTTATTATGTCTTGTAATCAGGTGCTACATATCAGAGAGCTATGATGTCTATTTTCCATGACATGATGCATCAAACTATGGAGGATTATGTTGATGATACCTTGGCTAAATCTATGATAAGATCTGAACATCTAAATGATTTGAGAAAAATACTAGATTGAATGGTGAAGTTTAGTCTCAGGCTGAACCCTAATAAGTGTGTTTTTGGTGTCACTTCTAGAAAGCTCTTAGGCTACATTGTTTCAAAGAAATTAATTGAAGTAGATCTAGAAAAGGTTAAATCTATCATGGAGATGCAACCTCCCAAGAATATCAGTCAAATGAGAACATTACAAGGGAGTGTACAATCTATTAGGTGCTTCATATCTCAACTAGCAGACATATCACAACCTTTCACAAAAACATTACATAAAGGAGTGACTTTTGCATGGAATGAGGCATGTGAAAAGAAATTTAATCATATCAAGAAATATCTATCAAATCCTCCTATTTTGATGCCTCCTATTCAAGGGAAGCCATTGATCTTGTATGTCTCCACCACAGATACATCACTGGGGGCACTGCTAGCACAACATGATGAGAACAAAAAGGAAAGAGCTATATACTATATCAGTAGAACATTGGTGGCATATGAGAAGAACCATTTTATGATAGAGAAATCTTGTCTAGCTATGATTTTTGCATCATAGAAACTGAGACATTACATGTTAGCTCATACTACACATTTGGTAGCTAAGATTGATCCACTCAAGTACCTACTAAGTTAAGCTGCCCTCACAGGTAGATTCGCCAAATGGGTGATGCTATTAAGTGAATTTGATATTGAATATGTTGAAAGAAAAGCTATCAAGGGCCAAGTTATTGTAGATAAACTAGCTGAAGCACCATTTTTTGATGATACACCAATGCAAATGGAATTCCTAGATTCTTCTATCATGAATATTTCTTCTAGAGCATGGAAGTTATTATTTGACGACTCCTATACATAGAATGGATCTAGAGCAGGCATCTTATTCATCACTCCTCGAGGATACTCAATCCCTAAAGCATTCAGAATAAAGTTTCCTTGCACAAATAATATTGTTGAATATGGAGCCCTTCTTAATGGCATGAAGATAGCAATTGATTGGAGGGTAATAGAACTACACATTCATGGAGACTCACAACTTGTAATACACCAAGTCAATGATGTGTATCAAATGAAAGATGGAAAGCTAATCCCATACAAGAGAATGGTAGATGATCTAATGAAATACTTCATATCTATCACATTTGAAAAGATTCCTAGAATGGAGAACAAAGCTGTTGATGCTATGGCAACACTATCTACTTTATTATAGTAGCCCAAACATGAGCTATGCTATGAGTTCCTGGTGGAAGTACTATCTTATCCTACATATGATTCCCCCGAAACCCACATGATCTGCACTATTGTTGGTCATGATTCATTTAGATACAAAAACCTTTTCTCCTATCTCCAAGACCAAATCATTTCTGATACCTTCAACCTCCATGAGAAATGATACCTTATTTGTAATGCATCCCGGTATGTCATCATTGGTAATGATTTGTACAAATGAGGTCTAGATGGTACACTCCTTAGATGTTTAGAACCTAAAGAGTCTCAATGTGCATTAGAGGAAGTCCACGAAGGTATATGTGGATCACATTCCAACATTTTAACACTAGCTCAAAAAATTATTAGGGCTAGGTACTATTGGCTTGAAATGGAGAAAGAGGCTATCAAATTTGCTAAGAATTGTCAAAAGTGCCAAGTACATGGAAACTTAATTCATACACTAGGGAGAGATCTAATTCCCTTTACTACACAATGACCTTTTCACCAATGGGCATTCGATCTTATAGGAGCCATACATCCTCATTCTTCTAATGGGCATACCCATATTATTACAGCTACAGACTATTTCACAAAATGGGTAGAAGTAGTCCCTTTGACTCAAGCAACCGAAAAACAAATATCAATGTTCATCTTGAACTACATCATATGTCGGTATGGTATTCCACATTCTATAGTCACAAATAATGGTGGTCAATTCAAGAACATAGACTTAGATGATTTATGTGCTAAATTCAAGATTACACAACATTGGTCATCAATCTACTATCCTCAAGGGAATGGACAAGCAGAGGCTTCAAACAAGAATCTATTGAAAATATTGCATCACACAGTTAATAAAATAGGAAGAGACTGGCATCTCATGATCAATCTAACTCTCTGGGCCTACAAAACAAGTATCAAAATGCCCACTAGGGCTACACCATTTGCTTTATTTTATGGGTTTGAAGCAGTACTACCTATTGAGGTTGAAATCCCATCACCAAGAATCAAAATGCATGGTCTAGTAACTGATGATGACTACAAAGTGTCTAGGTTGCGAGAACTTGAACTACTAGATGAGCACATACAAGAAGCATATGCTCATCTCAGAGTATATCAGAAAAGAATGTCTAGAGGCTACAACAACAAATTTAGACACAAAGAATTTCAGGTTGGTGATCTAGTCTTGAGAGAGAATCCTAAAATCAATCACATAGAGAACGTAAGGGGAAGTTTGAACCCAACTGGCTAGGTCCCTTTGTTATCACTGCTACTTTTGACTCTAGAGCCTATCAACTCTTAATGAATGAAGGAGAACAACTCTGAGAACCAATCAACGTTCTCCATCTGAAGAAATTCTACGCCTAAGGCATTCAGTCTTTGCAAAATGTCCTGAAAAAATTATAAAAATTGGAAAAATTCTTGAAAAAATGAAATCCTGGTGAAAACCTAGCAAATAGGCACCTTGATGTATCACAAAAAAATAAAAAAAATAAAAAAGTACAAATTTTTTTTAAAAAAAATGAAAAATACAAAAAAAATGAGAAAAAGAAAAAGTGCCTTGGTGAAAAATTGGAAACAGGCGCCTTGGTAGAAAAAATAGAATCTCTGCCAAGATGGTGAAAATCTGGCAAATGGGTGCCACTTGTTTAAAATGCTCCATCTATCAGCACAATCTTGGTATTTTCCAACTTTTAGTCTTCTTTAGTCTGTATATATCCTTGTTTCAATAAAGTTGGTCTGTACACCAATTGGCAAAAGCGTTCATCTCCTATCAATGTTCAAACTTGGGGGCAGTCAAAATCATATCCTACATTCCTCAGTATCTCAGACGTGTCATATCCAGTCAAAATCCTTTGAAGCTACATCCTAGTCAGTTAGTTTGTCTCCTCACCAGAAAGGATTTTGCAATCAAACACAAACAAACATCAACAACAAATTGAAATCAATCTTTTCTTCACTACTTTTTTCTCCTTGTATGCTTACTGATTCACATTGAGATATTTGCATATTGTGTCCTTCGATCTCTTCAATGATGTCCTTTATAGGATTTAGAGAGAGATGACTAGAGGCATAATCTTTTCTTTATTTTCTTCTTTGAGCGAAAATCTAATAACTTTGGAAATTGTTGATTGAAATGGTGTCCATCTATAAGAGCCTCCATCACATGTTTGATGGCCATGACTACCTCGACCATTGATAGCATATCATTGTTAGATTAATTTGCATATCATTTCAGTTCATTCTAGATTAGTTTCATATCAAGTTTTTCATCTAATTGCATCAAAAATCCAAAAAAATAGATTAATTTGCATTCATATTTCATTTCTTTCATCATTTTGAATCCTTCGTTTAGGTGTTGCATTGTCACTGATCTCGGTCTGAATCTAAGAATACTATACTCGCACCTACTAGAAGGTAGTAAATCACCTGGTTAGCTTAGTTTCATTTATTTACAGATTTCTTTGATTTGCTAACCTCTAATGTTTTACTAAAGTGTTGTGTCCACAACTAGGTACAATTTTCACACACAAAAATAAGATGGGTACTCCCAAGAATACAAGGTGACTAAAAGATCCTCTACCATTCAATTAGGCTTAATAATAGAACTATTAGACAGCTACAAGATACTAGATGTAGGTCTGAAATTAATGATCTAAAGATGTTGCATGACATCTGTTGTCATCACATTAATATATGACCCTAAATCTATTAAGGAATTTTTAACTTGAATACCATTAATGATAACCCCAACTATAGGACTACTAGGATTAGAATATTTAGGTATTGTCACCTTTCCAAGCATAATGTTTGCTAACTAAACATACACCATTTATGGGTTCTTCTTTCTTTCAGGTGACTTCAGACAAGCTTGTTTAATGGATTTACTATAAATAAGGACATCTTTAATAGCTTGGAAAAGAGGTAGCTTAACACATTTATGCTTCAATTCATCTAAAATATCAAAGGTTGACTCCTCTTTTTGCTTGGTTGCTTCTTCTTCTAAACTTCGTGGAAATGGAGGCTTTGCATCAAATTGTTTTGGAACTTCTATTTCTTTCATCAGATTTGGTTGGACAAGTGGATCAAGAAAAACTTCTTGTTCTAATACCTCCACATGTATCTCAATTATAACTAGTGGAGATGGTGTTGCTGAGTTTGTCCTAGACCTAAGATGTATATCACTTATATTTATAGCATATGCAGGGTATTGTTTGGATTTGCAAAATAAACAGACTATTATTGTGGCTTATTATTAAGACTAACAATAGGCTGTGAAGGTTAATGAGTAGGATTAGGGGAATTAGTGTTGGATGAATGAGGTGGCAATAAGGTTGGTTGCTAAGATGCTTGAGGATAACCAACTGGTTGATTTGGCCATGGCTGACCTCCTCTCCATTGTGATGTTTGTTGCCAATTACCTTAAGGTGGTTGTCATGAACCTTGAGGTTGTGGCTAGCTTCCTTGATGTTTCTGCCAATTCCATTAAGGAGGTTTCCACTGGAGTGTGGGGATCTAATAATTTGGCTAGGCATTCTGAGAATTATTCCAAGGCTAAGGTTTCTATTGATTATTAGGAGCATATGCATTTGAATAAGGACCACTAAAAGCTAAGGGGTCTTGTGGCATACATTGTCTTAGGGACCATGGCCTTCTTTGAGAAATGAAGAAAATATAGTCATTATCTCCCTCTACTAGCTTGAATTTAGTTGGAATTTTATTTCTCTTTATGTTGGTCACCATCTTACACTTGCATTCCTTCTTCTATCTCTAGCAGAGACAATATTCTACTAACATTTCCTCTACTTCCTCATGTTTCTTCTTGGCATGCATTGTGTCCAACTAGGTAGAAATATTGTTGATGATGTCTTTCTTGAATTTTGATAGTAAATTTGTGATTTTTGTCCTTGAAACTTGACTAGTAGATGACTTTCCCATAGTAGGTTTATAACATCTTCCCTTCTTCAAAACTGCTTTAGAGTAACTCAAAAATATTTTCTTGAGATCATTCGAAGATTCTTGAGCGATATCTCCTCCCCCCACTAGGTCCAAAGCTTCAATACAACTTCCAGTTATCCCTCTTAGAAAAAGAAACTTTTGAGATTCTTGATTAAGATCATGGTGTGGGGAATTTTGTAAACTAAATAAGAATCTTGAAATATAGTCCTCCAAACTCTCATCTTCTTTTTGTTTCATTCTAAAGATGTCATTCCCTTTATCTCATGTACAATATTCTTTGTACTCTTGAAGGAACACTAATTTCGTATCATCCCAAGTTGTCACAACATCTCTTCCTAGACCCATAAACCGTCTTAACGTTGATTCCTTTAGATTAGTAGGAAATAAATTAAGCCTATGATAATTTGTGGTGTAGTTATAGCTTTTGCAAAGAATGTCAAACTCAAACAAGAATGTGTTTGGGTCCTCTATTACCAAGCCATAGAACTTAGGGGTGATCCCACAATAGTGCATTACACTTTTTTAGACATGCTGATTTTTGTTGAAATAACACATTTTTAATAAAATGTGATGATTTAAGCTTTGACAGGTTCCATTTGAAAGATTAATTACAAATGGTTAGCTCAAAGCCTCTTAGATAAAAAAAACATTGATATAACATCTATACTCCTCATTCATACCTATAATGGAGTCTCCTTCACACCTATTAAAATGCTAACAAAAAATCAATTCAACTTTATCTTTTGGCAGATCAAATGAATCTATTTGACAAACCTATCTATGTAGTAAGGTACTATTGAGATTTTTTTTTCCAATGATTATAATGTTAATATATATTAAGTTTATTATAACTTTGTATTTTTAGTTTTACTAAACATAGATATTTCATCGTATGTCTACATCTATATTTGACGCTTATGGAAAAATAGTAAATGAAAGAAAAGAAATTCTAAAAAATATCTATGCCCTAGGTATTGAAGTTCTCTTTCTATCAAAAAAAATGAAATTGGACAAATACGTGACGAGTTATAAGCCATGTAGTCAAGGTATGTCAAAATTACAGTTTAGTCAACTCCAAACGTTAATAAAATATGAAATAATCATGATAATGTGATCAAACCAATTACATGCCCTCTGTATGGATGTTAGAAAACTAAATTAGAAAGAATCACATTGATAAAAAAATTATCCAAATTAATTAAAAAAAAAATAAAAAAAATATTTAGAATCTAGACAGAAAATCCTAAAACACTCTAATTTACTTCATCTTTTGATTTCAAACAGTTTAACAACAATATGCATCTGAATCTGAATTTTTTTTCAAAATGTAGAGTTCAGTGTTCGTTCAGGCAAAAAAATGTAACCCACTATTGTGGGCTCACCCTTAGGGAGTACTAAAGAAGGAATATTTTTTATGTTATTGATATCATTCTGTTTAGTGATGTGTAATTCAAAAGTGAGGTGATTAGGTCTTTCCATATTTGGTTGAATCCTTGGTTGATAGATCACCAAAGCTAGTGGATCAACACCTTGGTTTTGAGAAAATGGGTATATAGGTGGAGGAATATTTTGATGGGAAAATATGTCAGTAAAGGGATTTGGGTCAACTAGTTCTGCTTTCGAGGAAATTGAATATGAAGGGGATAAGATTGTAATGACATCAACATTGTTACAAGTAGTGGTTGTCATTGCACCAAAATATCAACCTGTTAATGCCTGATACAACCACTAGACTTATAGAAGACACAAGAGGTGGTTAAGCCATGTCACAAATCCCAAGGGGAGTGCTAACCATTTTTCCAACAATCTCCCCCTCAACGTTATCCAAGGGGAGTCAAACTTGTGACCAAGCTCTGATACCACTTGTTAAAGTAGTGGTTGTGTTGCACCAAAAGATCAACCTGTTAATGCCTGATACAACCACTAGACTTATAGAAGACACATGAGGTGGTTAAGCCATGCCATGAATCTCGAGGGGAGCGCTAACCATGTTTCCAACAAACATAAGGATTTTCCTCTTCTTCTTCTTGGTGAAGAAAGATCTGACTTAACTAATTTCTAGGATAGGGGTCACTAGGAAGGAATCTCCCTAAGGCATCTCTTATTCTTTCTCTATGCATGCAGATTGAAATAAATTCAAACTAACTTAAACTGGAATATAACTTAACATCGATTGAATCTAAGGCAAGCTAAAGACAATATTAAAAATACTAAAAATAATTAAAACTTATGGCTATAATAGGTCCTTAGTTTGACACCATCCTCGACTATGGTGCCAAAAATGTGGGACTTCACAATTAGGTCAATAACTAGCCTATAAAATTTCAACTCATGGATTAGACATATTTTCTAAGTAGCTATCTTTCTTATGGTGAAGGCTCATTTATTTGTCAACGCAGGATCTTGTACTTGAAATGGGCCAACACTATATGTGCACTAAGTCCCAGCTAAGACATGCTATCCTATAGCTTAAAGAAAATTGCATGAAATGGAATGACTCAAATTAATCGACAGATTTTACTACTAGAATTGAAATCAAACAACTGATAACAATATTGTTCAATAAAAATAGACTAGAAACTACCTTTTCTTCCTTGGTTGCATGAATAGTCACAGGAAGCTATTTCTAATGGTGGCAAGAATAGATACATGCTAGAACAATAACTATGAACTACATGAAAATTAACTACTGAAAAAAAAAGGGGAAATCCTCACCAAGTAGGGCCCCTTGGATGATTATTATAGAACTAACAAAGATGCTTATTGTAATGTTTTAAAATGTAATGTATAAAATGGTGTATTGTAAGAAAAGATGAGATGGATGAGTGTATGTGTATGACAATATGATAGGAATATAATATATACTTCTTAACCTCAAATTCCCAAAGAAATATCCAAATTGATTAACCACAAGAAGATGGTCAATACATAGAAGAATCAATCAATGGAGAATATGAAGAAAGGGAATAACCTTATATTCCATTATAGAAAGTATGAATTCAAATCCTTAAATGAATTGAAAACAAATACTAACCTTAAGTATGAAAGATTTGGAAAATGCTAGTTTCTAATGTCTGTGTATAGTTTCAAGGAATTCTGCAACCAAATCTAGGCTGGAAATGTAGAAATAGAGAAAACCCAAAAACCTTTTTCTTTTCTGAGTGAGGTTGTCCTTGACCCAAGACAGGGGTAAGATCTTACCTCGGGGTACAATCTTACCCCAAAAAGTCATCCTTGACCTAAACAACTCCAACATAAATTTTGTTCGCAGATCCTGAAAGTTCTCAAAAAGGGTACTCAAATCTGCACTGATATTCATCGTCCCACACCTGGATTTGCAAGAAAAAGGTTTTTGTTTGTTGGATGAGGGGTTTGCCTTACTCAAACCCTGGTTTGGAATCAACCTTGAAATTTAATTGAAATTACAATATATAAACAAAGTAAATGGAACTATTCATCTTGCTTATGTTGAAATCCTTGTGAAGAATTTGAATCCTTGAATCCACAAGTATGGATGCTCCAAATGAATGTAGAATTGAATGTAGGATGTCTCAAATCAATTTCATTAGATATTCAACACCAATCTTGAGTGGATCTTGGAATAAGAGGAATCTTGGATGAATATGGATGGAGGAATCTTCAACAAGAGGGCTCCAAAGAAATTGAATCCTTCAATGGCTATCAATGGACCTCCTTGATGAATTCATGCAGGAGCATCTTGGGTCCTTGGATATCCTGTGTCACCAAAAAGATTTTGAAGTTTGTCTATGTTGCTCGGTTCCTATTGTGACTGAGTTGGTCAGTTTCATTTGGTTACCGAGTATGGTTAGTTATCTCTTGGGTGGTCAGTTGTTTCATTGGAGCTCGACGATGCTTGTCTATTGCTCGGTCATCCTTGCTTACCGAGTAGTTTATTTTGAGTTTCTATTGAGGCCAACTTGTGCATTGATTATGGGTCATAGATTAATGCTGGCATCCATCAATGGGAAGCGTGTGGTCCCAGATCTGACCATTCCTTTTGTTGATTATGGATATGAAGGCTGAATCAATTTGGTAGCCTCTTGTACAAGTATAGTTGTTTGGTTAGAGTTTAGGGAGTTAGTTTTAGATAGAAGATAGAAGATAGTAGAATCAAGATTATTGGTAGATCCTCACATGTTTGAGGACTTCTATATTTCATTGTAATATCTGGCCGTAATTGGGAAGGCCTTACAGCCCAGCATGTTTGAATCAATTTGAATGAAGTTAATAATATCAATGATCCTGCTTTCTCTCTCTCACTGTGTTGTTTTTGCTTTCGCGAGTTGTTGAGCAGGGCTGGATCTGTAGGGTATGCCATCATTTGGCTCCTCAGCTTGCTGCCCTTGCATCATGAATTGGATCTTGAATGCTTGGATTCTTGAGGATGAATGAATGCTTGAATGTTTTCCTTATCCTTCTTTCTTGCTTTAATATTTCTCGATCACTTGATTGTAAAGGATGCTTGATCATGGAAAAATGGATTCTAAAAATAAAAGAGGAAGGCTTCCTTTTATACTAGTCTAGGACACAAACTTCTAGAGAGGCCGGCATAGGAGAATTAAATTCCAATTAAGACTTAACCCCTAGAAATGGACCTAGATTAAATACAATTTAAGAGTTTACTATTTTGAAATCCGAAACAGTCGACCCGGAAGTGAAAAATAAAACTTTCCAAAGCCCGACATCCCAAAACCTCCAGAATCTAAAATTTGGACCTAGGGTCAAGGTCAAGGTTGACTTTGACCTAGGTCAAAGTCAACATCATCCTTGACCTAGGTCAAAGTTGAGGTCAACCTTGACCTAGAAGGTCATCCTTGAGCTTGAAGTCAAAGATCTCAGTTTCTTAGGAAAAGGTGCCAATAAAGAGCTGGAAACAGGTGGAGAGAGAAGCAGAATAGGGGGAAAAGCTAGATCTAGTCAAAAACCCACTCAAGGCACTTGACATGATCCCAGACCACCTACTCAGAGGGCTAAACCAGTCCTAAATAGAAGTGCTTCCATTTTCCAATGATACACTTATAAAATCAAAACATCATTTTATTCATCCAAGAAAGTGTTGTTACATAAGCTAAAATAGAATATATAACATCTAACATTCTTAACCTTTTCTAAGAGGCATCATAACTTTATTTAAAGGGAACTACCAACTAACTCTAACAACTAACGAATCCACTCCCAAAACATAGGCAAATACAATTTATTATATTGCAAGAAAGAAGGAAAGCTATGCAACAAATGAGGAACAACTAGTTGTTTGGTTGCAGAGAAGATATAGCATAACCACCTCTTCCTGGATCCACTCCTTATCAGGAATGATCGCTAAATCTCCATAAATTCTCCATACGAGTAGTTTCAATCAAATATTAACTTCTTCAATGTCGGTTCTTGATTAACCAATTTGACTTGGTCCTTAGCTAAATGTACAGCATGAATCTCCTTGATCACAAGCTTGATTGATTCTACTCCTTAATTTCTCTTTCATCATAGCATTGGTGTGCACAAAAACATAGGTATATCCATTTCATGCTAAGATAACATTCATTAAATCATAACCATGATTAATATGGATAAATTGCATAGTTATAACCATTTAAGAGTTTTTTTTCATTAAAAGTGATTTTTAAGGATAAGTTCATAACCATGATATCAAGTTTAGCTAAACATAAGAAAATACTAAACAATCAAGTTCTAGACCCTTTAACCATGACAAGACACTAAAAAAAAAAACATAGAAAATATTGATAAAATAGAGCCATTACTTGGGCTCATCATGTCCCTCTAAAAAAATTGAAAAAGAATCAACTTTTTCAAAGTGAAGATGAATGCCATGAATAATGTCTCCCAAGTTTCAAATATGAGACTTCACAAACAAACCTAAAATATCTAGTAAGTATTCATCCCATGAAGATGGATCTAGGATTTGATGTACATCTTATTGTACTGAATCGCAAGTGGCCATAAATGTAGCAATGGAAGTATCCTTAGAAGTAACAATAAATGAAGGAGAAAAAATGCTAGGTGTAATTTAAGTAACAAGGTGTAATCACCAAAAATTGGACAAGATCATTTAAGTGATAAATCAAGACAAAAACCAATGCAAATCAATCATATTAATGCAATTAAATCAAAACAAGTTAAAATCAAAGCAAAATTGCAATCAAGCTAATAATCCAAATTGAATTAAAAATCAAAAGCCATAAAATCAATCTAAATCAAATAAATCATGATTAACCAATCAATTGTGTAATTAATCTAATTAATTACATAGTTCAATTTAAATCAAATCAACCCATTTAAGGGGTACACATGGCTAAACAAATTAAATAAATTCAATTAATTAATTCCTATTTTCTCTCAACCACCAAATGGGAGGAAAATGAATCAACCAATAAGAATTGAGGAGCAATCTCACATGGATCAAGCCTAAATTGAATCTCAATCACTCACTTGGAGGATGCATCTTGTCCACTCAAAATGTCTTCTTGTCCCAAGCTTTGAGGATAAAATATTTAAATGGTCTACAAAGGTGGAGCCATGGACTTAACTCAAAATCAACCATGTTCAAATAAACCACACTCCCTACCCTTGCCAAAATCTATAAAAGCAAGGCATAATTCACTCATTAATCATCCACAAATCTGAGAATAGCATCAAACCTCTTGCAATTTAGAGCTAGAAAGGAAAATTTAGAGCTCAATAGGTGTAATTTCTTTTGGAATTGAACTATTAGCTTTGTTTATCATTCATTCTCATTTTAGGACTATCACTAATGGAAGCTTGCTGAAAGCTTTGCATTAGCATCCCTAAATAGAGATCCATAAAGTGCTTAATTGTCAATTCTTTACTTAATTAGATTGCTATTTGTGGTAATTTATTTGTTATTTGAGTTATTGATGATACTAACCCTATGAAGGCACTTTTTCTAGTACACAAAATGGTGCCCACCGTGGGGCATTAGGCCTCATATAATTCATAAATTTAGAGAAGTAAAAATCTTTTTGGAAATCTTGTTTTACTCTCTCTTTTTCAGATTTAACAGTGTGTTTGATAGTTTCTCCAGTGCTTTTAAGGTCTAAAACAATGCTTCTACGACAAAGTTATATGCCTTTACATGGATTTTCAGTGCTTTCAATTCCTTCTATTTCTATCTTATTTCTTTCAGTGCTTTTACCCTGACTCTCCAGCATTTTCAAATCATTCTCCAGCGCTTTTAATACTTCCTTTAAATGCCTTTTCTTAGTTTATTAGCACTTTCAATTTCTGTTCTTGCACTTTTAATAATTGTCTGTAGCACGTTTAATTTGTTTAACATCATTTTCAATCATTTTAGTAGCGCTTTTAATAGATTCTATTGCACTTTCAATTAAATTGAGAATTGACAGGATTTAACTTGTGGGAAATGATTTCTCTATGTCTGCAGGATGACTGGTCATAAAAAAACAAAAAAACCAGAGACCAAATTTAACAACGAAGGGAAAGCTTTGACAAAATAGATTAAGGAGGATAATATTGCATACATCAAGCTGGTTTTGGAGAATTCTCAGCAAGAAAATGAGGTATATGAACAATACTTGAAAGTTGTAGAAGCATATAAATCAAAGTTCATATGATTAAATTGGATTTACTTACCTTAATCATTTTTTATCAAAATTCAATAAATAAGGTTTAAATTCAAAGTTATTCTTGTTTTGTTCATTTTGGTTGGTTGTGTTGACTAACTTGTTGGAGGAGAAGTGAATGGAAAGGAACGATCACCACTAGGTGAGCATAAAAATCAAAAATTCATAAAAAATGCCCCTAGCCTTAGCTAGCTTCGAAACAAGGTAAGCCTAAAACTTGGTCAATTTTTGCTTAAATTTTGGCCTTGTCAATTTTGAAATCTAGTAATTAAAGTAGCTTATTACTATTTGAGGGATTTTATACTATGCCTATGTTCTTCACTTTCTAAGTGAATCAAAATTCCAAAAATATCAAACTCCTTGATTAAAAGAAAGGCTACATAAATCAAGCACTAAATTTGAACAACCCCTTATTTGTGGAAAAGAGTATAAATATTCGATTCCCATTAGTTAGTGGGTTTGGTAATTGAACCTTGTTAAAAGTGTTTGGGAATTGAGAAATAGATAGGGACATGCTCTTCAACTTTTGGTGAATCAAACTCCCAAAACCTATCTCTTTATTCGACTTTATTTCTTTCAACATGAACATGCTAGATCTATAGTGGGCTCGCCTCCCAAGATTTACCTTAACGAGGCTAGTGAGAGGGACAACCCAAACTGGGATACAATTTCCTTTGTCGCAATAATCCAACCCACTATAAAATGAAATCCATGCATCCTTAATGGGGTGTGTAACAAAAAGGTGTTAATTTTTTTGAATTTCCTCGAGTGATTGTGCAAAACTCTGACATACTGGTGGTGGGAAGCCTCCTAATATATTTGGAGGATGAAAGTTTAATATCCATTTTGAACAAAATCTTGATTAAATACCTTGTTAACTTAGCAAAGACTACCTTATAGAGCCATGTTTACGAATGAAATTGTGAACTAGGTAGATTGCTTGAAGTGTGTTTTTGTGCAAAAACCCATAATAACGTCCTTACAAATTCAAACACTTTTTGTGTAGAGGGTTAAAAAGAACAAGTGTACTTATGATTGCTTTGTTTTAAAAACACATACAAAAAGTAAGAGATATCCATTTGAAAATTCATCTTATATTTTTAAATCTCTTCATAAAAGAAAACAATTACCAAATTGGGGAAAAACAATTCAAAATCAAACCTTGTTGGATGTCGATTTCTACACATTCTCATAAGCTTAAAATATCTTTACAAGAAGATGACACTTGCATTGCAAAAGAGGTCCCCAAATTTGAATATCAAATCTCTTTCAACAATCACAACCAAGGGGATAGTCTCCCAAATCTATTTGAGAAGAGAATTGAATCAATGGATAGAAACTCCACATTTCATGATTACCATCATGGAGGAAACAATGATAATATCAATAACGCCAACCAAGGGCCTAAGGAAACACTTGAAGAAAGAGCTAATCAAGTGGCTCAAGACAATGAATTTCTTGAAGTCATGGATAAACTAATAGATAGAGATAGGGAGAAATTTTTCCTAAACTTAGCCCAAGCGGGGGGTCAAACTTCCACATGATTATGATGTGGACCAACTTGAAAAACTAAGAAGATGAAAATTTGATGAGTGCTACGACTAAACAATTGAAAATTTTCAAAGCACAGATTGACCTAATGAAAAAGGCTCTTGAACCTAAGCCATTCTCTATCGAGGCCTTGTGCCCATTCCCTTTTGACAAAAGCTTGGTTATGGCACCTTTTCCAATCAATGTAGTCTTTCCTAAGTACAATAAATACACGGGGTAAATCAGACCCATTGGATCACCTTAGAGAGTTTTGTGCTCTAAGAATTGAATTTATGCATGATACCACATACCTAATGAGAATTTTTCCAAGAAGTTTAGGAGGTCAAGCCATGGAATGGTTCTCCAAACTTCCAAAAGGGATAAAGACTTTTGAGGAGTTAGCCTCCAAATTTGTAACCCATTATTCTTACAACATCGAACATGAGATTACCATGCTCAACCTATGTGATACAAAACAAAGAGATGGTGAATCTTTCCTAGGGTTCCTTCAAAGGTGGAGGATAGTTTTTGCAAGATATCTACGAAGTATCCCTGGAAAGGAGAAAATGGAAATATTTATGAACAAATTAAATATGGAGATGAACTATAGGCTCCAAATTCAATGTCCCCCTACTTTTGAGAAGCTTATTGAGAATGGGATCAAAATTGAAGATGTGTTGGTTAAGAGGGGAGAGATCAAATTGTTCAAAGAAAATAAACCCTATACCAACACTAATAATAATCATTATGTATCTAATTATAACAATGATAAAGGAGCCAACAATCACAATGATAAACCTAAACTATGGTTGAAGAACAATAATAAAAATCTTGTGAATGATGGAGTTGTGGAAGCACACAACTTAAAGGCTACTCCCTTTAATATATCAAGTGGAGAAAATTTGACATATAATGTGAATCAAACAAACAAATCTCCTTTCAATTATAATACCAATTCTAAAAATAACAACAACAATGCCAACAAGAATCCCTTAAATAATGCTAATGTCAACAAGCCTAAGCCTTTCTTTTCCACATATCAAAAGAGGAAATTAACCTTTTTAGGTGAGCCATTGGAAAATGCATTAAGGACTTTGGTGGCTAACAAAATCATTACCTTACCCGAGTTAAGGCCATATGAACCCCAAGTTAAGCCAAATGGAGGAATGATTCTCACCATTGTGAATACCATCGTACTAAGGGCCATAAAACCAATGAGTGCATGAAGTTGAAATATCTTGTGTAAGAACTAATTGATGATGGGACAATAAAGGTAGAAGGGCCTCAAAACAATGAGGATCATACAGCCTTCAAAAACTCCTTTCTTGACCATGCAAAGGGTGAGCCATCAAACACCAATCAAAATAAAAAAAGAGGTAATGAGGAGGTCAATTTTTCCCATACCTATGATAATACCATTAATTCTTTAAGTGGTGATGAAAACACTATAAATGTTATCATGGTAAAAGAGAAGCCAAGGGAAGCAACATCTAATGTTGTAACTAGGAGGCAAGCATAAAAAATTGCTCTACCTGGAAATGCCCCAAGAATTGTTCTACCAAATCAAACCTCCTCTTCATCTTCAAAACAATATAATTTGGTAGACCAATTGCAATGAGCCCCTACTTAGATATCTATTCTAGAATTTCTCAAGCTCTCACCTACTCATAAGGAGATTCTAGAGAAATCCTTGGTCGAAACTAATGTACCTCTAAATTTAAATGCGAATAAATTTCAAAACATGGTAGGACTCTTGTTGCACCCCATTGTCTATCCTTTTCAAAACAAGATGATATATCCCTAAATCACCCACAAAATCTACCCTTGCATATAGAGGTCCTAATCCACAAGCATAGAGTGAAAAGAGTCCTCATTGATGGAGGAATCAGCTTGAATATTTGTACCATAAACTTAGTAAAGGCCTTATGATTTTTTGAGGAGGCTATAGATCCAAAGAAAAAGATAACCATAAAGGCCTATGATGATGAAGAGAGAGCTTCCAAAGGAGTCACAATACTTCCTATTAGAGTTGGCCCAATGAAGAAAGAGACCATTTTCCAAGTCCTAGACCTAAAGTTGACTTACAATATTCTATTAGGGAGGCCATGGATCCATGAAATGCAGGTCATACCCTCAACCTACCATTAATATCTCAAATTCCCCTATCTAGGACAAGAAGTCATGGTAAGCAGGGACCCAAACCCCTTTCAATATTGTAATAACATGAAGCCTATCAATGATTCCTTAGTCCCACATAATGAAGAAAGGTCAATTCCTCAAAGAATAGAGCAAGGAAAAAATTCAAAAGATCTTCCATCTTTAAAGGGAAAAGAAAAAGAAGAAAAAGAAATTGTTATTGAAAATAACCAAAGTCCTACTGACGTAACTACATCGAAAAAAGGAAAAGAGAAGGTTAGTGAGGAGATTGCTCCAGAGAAAAAGAAATAAGACCAAGCTAGATCTATTCAAATCTACACCAAAGATGCTCATTACCAAAAAATGGATCATATGATGAAAAACTTTGAAAAGAAATGTCAAATTAAACAAAAAGGAGTAGGTGAATACTCCTTATCCATGATGGATCTACCCTTATCTCCATAATCATATGGGAGACCATCCAATCTACCCCATAAATACAATGATCACTTTGTGAGGGAAAATACATCTTCATTCATGGAGGAAGAAGACAATGGAATCCTAAATTGGCTATATAAGGATGAGGAATCAAGTGCACATGAAAAGCGCATCCAAAATAAAATCATTCCCACACATCAATATGGGAAAGGATTTCAAATAATGTAGAAAATGGGATACAAAGGACAAGGACCTTTGGGAACAATAAATGAAGGACTCATTGAACCCATTGAAATGACATGGAGAGATAGCAAAGAAAAGACTGGATTAGGGTACCTAGAACAAGGGTACACTCAAAAGAACTATCCTAAGGTCTATGACCGAATTTTACAATTACGTTCTCAAAGTGATGAGGATTCCAACAATTGGGAATGGGACTCATTTTCAATTGATTCATGTCAAGATAAGTAAGTTTACGTCATCCACACCTATAGCCCTAGCAAAGGAAAAGAACAAGCCTCAAAATCAAATCAGAATCAAGCATCAAGTTCTAGTCAAGGAATCATAGATAATGTACCAATTCAAAGGATTGAGATAAATCAATGGTTAGGAGAACCCTACGTACCATCATGGAGACCTACTATGGAAGAATCAAATCCTAGGTTTAATCCATGAGATTTTTACCCAACAGAAACCTTAGAAGATTCTAGTGAGGAAGATTTTGACCCTAGTTCTCTAGAACATCTTGAAGAAGCACATATTATAGATTTAAGCGATACAATGTCTAAACCTTCAAATGAAGTCCTATCCCTAAACCCCATTGGACTAAACCAAAGAATTGATCCTTTGACCCTTATCTATCTATAATTAATTGAATGAGATTCCATTGAACCTACCATCCTCCCTACATTTTTGAATGATAACTTGGTGTCCCAATACCTAAATGCTATTGAGCCTTCTTCTACCATGGAATATCAGGAAGAAGTGATAGAGGAAAGTATCCAAACTATCAATTCAATAAAAAATGAAAAAAATGAAAAAAAAAAAAGTTGGAAGGAATCTAATGTTGAAAACCATGTTGTGGTAACATTAGATAAAAAAGAGAAAGAAATAAAGAATGATTCCAAAGGTGAAAACCCAATAGAGGCACCTAGGGAAGGGAGTTTGGATACTTTACCAAAGCACTATGAAGAAAGATCTCCTATCTTGATTGAACCAACAGAGAAAGTGAACATTGGGTCAGAATTGGAACCAAGGATCATACACTTAGCAACATCACTATCTAGTGAAGAAAGAAAAGACTTCATCAATTTTTTCAAAGAAAAAAAAATCAATTTTGCATGGTCGTATGATGATATGTCAGGATTAGATCCAAATTTAGTCATGCATCATTTGAACATGAGAGAAGGAGTAAGACCAGTGAAGCATAAACTAAGAAAGATGCATCCACACATAGCTTTACTTGTAAAAGTGGAGTTAGAAAAATTGTTGAAAGTTGGGTTTATAAGAGCCATTGATTATGCCCAATGGATTTCAAACATTGTGCCAGTTTCAAAAGTAGACAAATCTATCAGAATTTGCATGGACTTTAGGGATCTTAATCTTGCATGTCCTAAAGATGACTTTTCGTTACCAAGCATAGATGCCATCATAGATTTGACAATAGGACATTCAATGTTCTCACTTATGGATGGGTTTAGTGGTTATAATCAAATAAAGATAGCACCTAAAGATCAAGACAAGACAACATTCACATGCGCATGGGGGACTTTCTATTGGAATGTTATGCCTTTTGGTCTAAAGAATGCCGAAGTGACCTATCAAAGAGCCATGACTACCATATTCCATGACATGATACACAAGTTCATGGAGGACTATGTAGATGACATAATTTATAAATCTCACTCAAGAGAAGAACATCTACCTATCTTAGAGAATTTTTTTGTAAGATTGGAGCAATTCAAAGTAAGATTAAATCCAAAGAAGTGCACATTTGGTGTTCAATCAGGAAAGCTACTAGGGTACATTGTTTCAGAAAAAGGAATAGAAGTAGACCCCACCAAAGTCAAATCCATCATGGAAATGGAGGAACCTAGAAATATAAGTCATATGAGATCTCTTCAAGGCAAGATCCAATCCATTCGAAGGTTCATCTCTCAATTAGCAGAAAAATGCCATAATTTCACTGAACTCCTTCATAAGGACACAGTTTTCAAATGGGATGAGAAATGTGAAGAATCCTTCAACTTGTTGAAGAAATATCTAATGAATCCTCCAAGTTTGATGCCACCTATAAGATGCAAGCTTTTAATTCTATACATTTCAGCGACTGAACATTCATTAGGTGCACTCCTAGCACAATAAGATGAATCAAGATAAGAAAAGGCCATATACTACATAAGCAGAACATTGGTGAAATATGAGTTGAACTATAGCTTCATCAAAAGATCATGTTTGGCCATGGTCTTTTCTTCCCAAAAACTATGCCACTATATGTTAACAAGATTAGACTCATTGCAAAGATTGATCCCTTGAAATATCTTCTCAGCAAAACAACATTAAATGGGAGACTAGCCAAATGGTGCTAAATGAATTCGACATAGAATATGTGGATTGAAAATATATCAAGGGCGAAGTCATAGTTGATTAATTAGTAGAATAATCATTACAAGATGAACATCCAATTCAAGTGGAATTCCCAGATTCTAAAATTGTGAATGTTGAAGCAAAAACATGGCAATTATATTTTAATGGTTCCTATACACAACATGGATAAGGAGCATGCATACTTTTTATTACTCCTCAAGGATCTACAATTCCAAAATCATACAAATTTCTATTCCCATGCATAAATAATATAGCTAAGTATGAAGCATTGGTCGTTGGTATAAAATTGGCATTAGAATGGAAAGTGACAGAGCTACAAATCTATGGAGATTCACAACTAGTTATCAATCAAATTAATGATGAATATCAGACTAAAGATGAAAAGTTGATACCTTACAAAAACTTGGTTGAGAATCTCAAGAAATACTTCACTGTCATTACATTTGAGAAAGTACTAAGAGAGAAGAATAAAGCAACAAATGAAATGGATACTTTGGCATCACTTCTCCAAATACTAGATCAAAGTGCCAGATATGAATTCCTAGTAGAAGAAGTTGAGAAACCTGCATTTAACCCTACCCATCCTCATACTATTTTTTTACTAACTGGACATGAATCACCTTGGTATGGATCCATTTATACCTACTTAAAAGACCAAATCCTACCTATGGACCAAACTAGGAATCAAAAGAAAAGCTTTATCTGACAAGCCTCCCATTATACCTTAATATCTGACACATTGTATCATAAAAGTCTAGATGGAATGCTTCTAAGATGTCTAGAGAAAGAGGAATCAAACGTAGCCTTACAAGAAATTCATGAGGAGATTTGTGGGTCACATTCAAATGGTTTAACCCTAGCTAAGAAACTTCTTAGGATAGGATATTTTTGGCCTACCATGGAAAAGGATGCTTGTCACTTTGCTAAAACTTGTCAAAAGTGTCAATATCATGGGGACTTGATCCATGTACTAGCACAAGAGCTCCATCCTATGACAACACTTTGGCCCTTTTATCAAAGGGTTTTGGACTTAATAGGGATGATTTATCCACCATCTTCAAATGGTCATAAATTCATCATCACTGCAACATAGTACTTTACCAAATGGGTGGAAGTTGTACCCTTGTCAATTGCCATAGGAAAGTAGATATCCTTGTTCATATTAAACCACATAATATGTAGATATGGTGTACCTCATGCCATCATAACAGGCAATGCCAAACACTTCAAAAACAAAGACTTAAAAGAGTTATGCACAAAGTTTTACATGATACATCACCCATATTCAATATATTACCCCCAAGTTAATGGACAAGAAGAAGCAACAAATAAGAACACCTTAAAGATATTGAAGAGAACTGTGGATAATTCAGGTAGAGATTGGCATGTAAAAATAAACCCAACCTTGTGGGCTTATAGGACAAGCATTAGAACACCAACATGAGCTACACCATTCTCCTTAGTCTTTGGAACTAAAGAAGTTTTACCTTTGGAGGTAGAAATCCCATCTTTAAGAGTATCCCTACATGGTTTGATAAGTGAAGAAGACTATAGAGTTGCTAGGTTGCATGAACTAGAACTGCTAGATGAGAAACAACAACAAGCCTTTGATCACTTGAAAGTATATCAGAACAGGATTTCAAGGACTTATAACAAGCATATCAAGTCACAAACATTCCAAATAGGTGACTTAGTTTTGCGAAAAAATCCCAAAAATCAAGCAGAAAGAGAAAAGAAAGGAAAATGGGAAGCAAACTAGTTAGGACCTTTTGTGATCACTTCATCTTTTGGGACAGGCACTTATAAATTAGCTGATTGTGATGGAGAATAATTACAAGAACCTATAAATAGCATTCATCTAAAAAGGTTCTACACATGAAGTAGATGAAAGGGTATAGAGAAAAAGAGTATCAGAAAATCAGATGGAAAGTATCCTATTTATTGTATATAGTCAAAAGAGATCTTGAAAATACCAAAAACATTGAAAAGAAGAAAAGAGAAAACAAATAAAAAATGTAGAAAAGATAAAAAATAGTGGAAAATTGAGCATGAAGAAAGCCAAAAACATTCAGAAATGATCCTCAAAAAGATGTTGTCTCAGTGAAAACCTAGAAAATAGGTGCCTTGATGATATGGAAAAGAAAAAAGTTGAAAAAAGACAAAATACAAAAAAATCAGAAAAGAGAAAAAGTGCCTTGGTGAAAACCTAGAAAATAGGCACCTTGGTAGCAAAAAAAGGAAAAAGCTTTAAAAATAGAAAAAGAAAGAAAAATCCATTCAATCAGTGAAAACCTGGTAAACAGGAACCATTGAAAGTCCAAGTCAGTTGTATACCTAGTAGTCACCCTTGTAAATATTGCATTCACCAGCATTTATATATATTGCATAATAAAACCCCACAGTTGCATTTGCAAGTACCTAAATATTTTGGTCACATAATCTGCAAATTGTCCCAAGTCCCACAAATGTAATCATATCAAACTGGAGGCAATCTAATTTAAAGGAGGAAGGATTCATCAAAAGAAAACTTCAATTAGAAACTGAATCAATTCATCAAAACCCAAGTGAAACACTCAATCAAATCCTAATTCTAATCCAATTTCAACCAAATGCAAAAAATTGATCCAAAATCTCACAAAGACCCTATCTTTATTAGGATTAAAAGTATGAAATGGATAGAACTACACTTGAAATATGGATTTGAAAAATAGTGCAAAATTTTTCTAAAGTGTTGACTTGATTGATGAAATCATGTCTTTCTAGTGAATCGATAAAAGTTTTTAAACTAGACAAGCTATGATGAAAGTAGGATATTTTGTTGATTTCTGAATGACTGTCTTAAAATCAAAGTTTTAAAGAATGTATTATTTGTCTAAGGATGTGATCATCAAAGAATCATTGAGGACTTGTACATATGACGAAACTAAGATTTTTTTTTGTTTACGCAAAAGGATACTTTGGATATTTTGATGTTAAATATCATAATACCAAAATCCACTTGCAACATAGAATCTAAAAAAATTAGTATTTGTACTCTCATGATTGACTTCAATCAATGATAGTCATACCAAAGGATAGGAAAGCAACAAAAGAGGTGAAAAAGGTATTCATATCATCATACTTGAACTAGTGATGATTGTACTAAATTCGGATATCACAAACTGCTCAATGATGAATATAAGCTCCAAATTTTTGAATAGTGACAATTAGTTGCATACATCCTAGATTAAATGCATTTAAAGTGTTAGCCTTTCTTAGCATAAAAACTAAATTGCAAGAGTAAAATAGAAAGGGGGTGGAGTTCAATAAAAAATCAAAGGAAAATAAAAAACTATATGTGATTGAGTGTGTTGGAAAACAAAAATCAAAACAAGGGTGCATTACATTTAGTTCACTTTCATTTAGTAAATAATCTTGCATTCATTTAGGATTTTTACCTAGAGTTCAATTAATTTCATTACATATAGCTTTCTTCAATTTTACTAAGGTTAATGGCATTAGTTTGCATCATTTAATTTAAAGTTCATTAGATGACATTGCATTAGTTTGCATTAATTTTAAAGATCCATCTCATTTAGCGTGCATTCCTTTTAAAAGATCATTCATATTAAACCATTGAGATCATTACCATTTTCATTCATTAGTTAATGTTCATTGCATCCATTAATTCATATCATTCAAATAGACATAAGTTCATCATTAGGTGCATATCCTTTAGTTCATTCAAAAGCATTGCACATTGCATCATTCATTCAAAGCTCATCCTACATTATATATCAATGCATTACATTCATCAACATCATTCATCTATATAACATATAATATTTAGGGCCATGTAAATCATTAATCATTAAATATCCATATACATTCATTACATCATATGGGTCCATCACATTTTTGCATCACATTTTGCATATCATAAATCCATTACATACCCATATTATCAAAATAAATACATCCATATATCCATAAGTACCATTACATCGCATTAACCATAAAATCATTACATCATCATACAATGCATTTAGGTATCATTTGCATCCATAAACTATTAAAACATCACAAATCATTACAAATCATTACAAAATCCATATCGCATACATTCACCTATTCTATGTCATACATAAGACAACCATTAAAGCATAAAATAGAACATGTGCATCCATATCATCAACTACATTCTAAAAAGCATAAAACAAAGCATATAGGAGATAAAATCATATAGATCTGCATATAATAGAAAAACACCTGAAAATAAGGTCCAACACATAAGGACATCGCATAAAGTAAATCTATCAACTGAGTATCAAAGTGTATGGTATCATCATCATAAAACATTAGGAAATCAAAGTCCATCAAAGTCTATTAAAGCATCAACAAGTATCAATGCATAACATAAAGAACATCAACTGATCAAGAATATGAAAGAGTCCAATATCTTGATATCAATAATAGGACATCATGTGCACCAATGAATAAAGAATATATGTCAACTGAAAATACAATCAACTACCAGAACCACTGGCACCATCACCACCATCATGACCACGGTCACTATCAGGAGGTCTGCTAGAACTAGCCTATAAACCATGCTAACTCATAGCAGCCATAAAGGTTTGCATTATCAAACTTAGCTAAGTAACCTATTGTCTCATCTATAGCATCTTAGACTGTAATGATCTGATGTTCGAGGCTAAGGCTGGTGTAGGAATCTAAGATGGAACCTGTTTCGAGGGAGTCTATGGAGGAGTAGTAGAAGAAGATGGAATAGACAAAGATGGAATGAACAAAGAAGAAGATGGAAGAACTAAAGAAGATGGCATCACAGAAGAAGCAAGAGCCTGTACAGGAGGAGCCTGTGGGATAACCTATGGAGGAGCCTGTGGAAGAGGAGCCTATGCTGGTCTATCCTGTGCCTGATCTAACAAAATTTGTGCAGCCTGAGCATCAATATCAGTAGCTACCTGAGCATCCACCTATCTCTGACATTAGACCCTATGATGACCCTATCTGGTTGTAGGATCCATAGCAACCTGATGTAAAACTATGTCCACACCAGCACCCCTCATCTGAGTAGCACCCCTAGGAGGAATAGGCATGACAACAATCACTGGTATCACAACTCTATCACTTGCAACTGATCACCTACCCCATCATCCCTGACAACCTCATCTATGATGACCCCCACCTCCATCCCCATCCCCACCTCCATCTCCATCCCCACCATCATCCTCTGACTCCTCCTTGATCCCAGGCACCCACTCTGTTGGATCTGTGAACCTTAGAAAAGGTTTCCTAGTGAACCAATCTGCATACTCACCAGTCATCCATGTGTCTATAATATGGTCTCTCATATCCCACGACAAGTGACCTAACTGCTCTACCTCCTGTCGAGTTGTCCTATAATCAATCTAGGGCCCCAATAGTGATCTCTCCACCAAAACTCAGGCATACATAGCTAAACCATGAGGCATGCCCTATGTCCATCCATACTGTCGTAAAACTTGTAAGAAGCAAAATCTCTCAATAATATGTGGAGTGCGCCCTATCATCCATCAGGGACAACACATGAAAGGAAGCTCAGAAGCATCCTTTGGCCAAGCCTCACATCCAATTAACGGTCACCATACAACCTGATCCACATCATCAATCATCTAGCGCTAGTAGTCCAACTTGCCCAGATGGGCCTACACTACCATACCCTCATACATCCAGGAAAATGGCCACCTAGGATCATGGTAATGCACAATGATCAGCCTAGTAACTGGGATGTGCTCCCATGTCCATAACTATAGAAAAATGACTCTGGCAAATAGAGTCGTTGAACAAAGATAAACAACTAAATGCAGCTCATGGTATAGCTACGCTAAAACATAAGATCCCCAATCAAACTGTCGGGGCTGAGCCATCAAGTCCTCAAGAATTTTCCCCTAGGAAACAATGAACCCATGCCCTTGGTGATCAAGGAGAAGGAAGCCACCAATAAGAGCACCCAAAACTACTGGAAGAACTGGGAAAGATGGGTACTGATCCCATTGAACATGGTCATCACTAATCTTCAGGTCTTAGAAAACCCACCGATAAGCTGTACCATCATAAATCTGATCCTAGAAAACTAACTCTCCACATGTATGGATGTGGATGATGCGGTACACATCCTTGGGAGTGATGGTCATCTCTCCCATGGGTAGGTGGAATGTGTTATGGTCAGAGTACCACCTCTCTGCCATAGCGGTAATCAGTCCCTAATTCACTCAGAATCGAGGTAGGACAAGAAAGAATGAAAGACCGCATCTACCAATATGTCGATGATCTGGAGTGCTGAGGTTGTCGATCATGCTAAAAGGTAGAGGATACAAACCTCGAATGGCAAGCGACTTAAGCTTGGCCTCAAGAGGCAAGTTTAAATCACATTAGTTTTGAAAATAATATCTTTTGAATTATCCTAAGTCAATCAAACATTTAAAAAATATCAAACCATAATCAATTTTCCTAATTCTATTCAAAGAGGACAGAAAATTTATCATCATCCATCATCTAAATCAAGATTGACAATAAAAAATTCAAACTAAATTGACTCAAACTGACATCCTACAACTTGCTACCAAATCAACTTTGTTACCTAAACCAATCAACTGATTGACAACACTGGATGGTCCAAAAACCCGACTAAGTCATTTGCATTTTTACCAAACAGGGTAAAAGCGCTATTTTAAGGATTAAAAGCGCTAAAAGGCAAAAGCGCAACTAAAAATATTGAAAGAGCAAGTAAAATTAGTAAAAGCATTTTTCTATGGTAAAAGCGCTAAAAGATATACATGTATGCGCTAATTAAAACATCAAAAGTGCAAGTGACTTTATACGTGCTAGAAAAATTTATGAATGCGAAAAGAGCCCTAAACTATACGTGTAAACGCACTATTAAAAATCTCAGAAGTGCAGAAAGGGAGGTGTACACGCTATTTAAATGATTAAAAGTGCTATTTCATTTGAAAAAAAAAGAAAAAAAGGTTTTTACCAAGAAAAATTTAATTTTTTTCAAATTAAATGCTTTAAATTCACAAAGTAAGTTGATCAGGTACATACTAGAGGTCCATAGGTCGGTGGCCAAATATACTGACACCCTCTCTTGAACCGGTGCTCGTGAATCGGGATAACCATGCTAAATAGCTCAGAGAACTCAGAGAGAAAAAGTTAAATAGAAAAATGAAAATGAATAATGAAATTGATTTTTAACCCCTATATATAGGCCATTTTGACCTAAAAAGGGCATCTTTGACCAGAAATTGACCAAGGGCCCAAAATTTTCACCAATTCTGCCAAATCAGGGGCATTTTTCATCAAATGAATGCAAATTCATTATCGTAAATGAAATCAAAATTCATTATAAATTGACCTAATTGACGCAAAATTTACCTAAATTGTCATATCTTTCAAACACCTATCAAATTTCATTTCATTTCCGAGGGGGCATACACTCGGCTAATCAGAAACAATAGCAGTATCATCAAATCAGGGCTACGACCATCAAATCAAAGCGTAATCTTTTATCTGAATTTTTTTTTTCTTATCAATCGAAAGGGGCATTAAACATCGAATTAGATCAAATCAAATATCATATCAGGCAATTCATCATCAAATGGATCATCAGGACATCAAATCAATCGAACATCATCAGAATTAGCATCTTCTATCCAACATCGCAATCGACCATCGATGAAATCAGGACCTCATATCAGTTGAATCAAGACATTCTTTGAATCGATACGCTTCACATGTCAACTCCAAGAAGGTCATTTGTAATCATTGAAAATTGGACAAGATCATTTAAGTGATAAATCAAGGCAAAAATCAATGCAAATCAATCGTATTAATGCAATTAAATCAAAACAAATTAAAATCAAAGCAAAATTGCAATCAAGCTAATAATCCAAATTGAATTAAAAATCAAAAGCCATAAAATCAATCTAAATCAAATAAATCATGATTAACCAATCAATTGGGTAGTTAATATACTTAATTACATAGTTCAATTTAAATCAAATCAACCCATTTAAGGGGTACACATGGCTAAACAAATTAAATAAATTCAATTAATTACTTTCTATTTTCTCTCAACCACCAAATGGGAGGAAAATGAATCAACCAATAGGAATTGAGGAGCAAGCTCACATGGATCAAGCCTAAATTGAATCTCAATCACTCACTTGGAGGATGCATCGTGTCCACTCATTTTGTCTTCTTGTCCCAAGCTTTGAGGATAAAATATTTAAATGGTCTCCAAAGGTGGAACCATGGACTTAACTCAAACTCAACCATGATCAAATCAACCGCACCCCCTACCCTTGCCAAAATATATAAAAGTAAGGCATAATTCACTCATTAATTATCCACAAATTTGTGAATAGCATCAAACCTCTTGCAATTTAGAGCTAGAAAGGACAATTTAGAGCTAAATAGGTGTAATTTCTTTTGGAATTGAACTATTAGCTTTTTTTTATCATTCATTTTCATTTTAGGACTGTCGCTAATAGAAGCTTGTTGAGAGATTTTCATTAGCATCCCTAAATAGAGATCCATAGAGTGCTTAATTGTCAATTCTTTTCTTAATTAGATTGCTACTTGTGGTAATTTAGTTGTTATTTGAGTTATTGATGATATTAACCCTATGAAGGTACTTTTTCTAGTACACACAAGGATTTGTAGTAGCTGTAATAACATCAATATCTCTACCACAAAGAGATCTATTAGACATTTAGTATTCCCAATATCAAGAGAGGAAACAATCAAAATAGAAAGCATAAATGATTAATAATATGAAATCATTCAAACAAATGAATATGCAAACCATTTAGTCCTTCCTTGTTGTTCTCCTTCTCTATGAAATGTTGGGCTCTCAGTATTGAGCTCAAAATGTCTCAACATAAGTATTCAAAGCAATTGTTGTTACTAAAATATAAGAAATAACTCTCATTACATAGATTTTTAGAGGTTCCAATCAAGATTCCCTGATTTGTGGGATTGACTAGATCTATGATTGAAGAGTTCAACTCAAAGTGAGTGGGAGTCCAACTCATTGTTTTCTTTTTCAATAGAATTGATTGATCTGTTAACAAAATAGATTGAAGAGTTGATTAAATTCATTGAAGACTTGATTGAATAGATTGGAGAGTTAACTAATGAGGTGGAATAAAAGATTGAATAGATTGATTAGTCAGGAGAGAGAATTATGGAGTTTGAAAGTTGATTGAATAGTTAGGAAATTGGATTGATTAGTTAGTATTAGTCAGCTTTGGAGGAATGAAATATGATTAAATAAATAGAATAATTCATTTATTTACACACCTGGAGAGATATAAATAAATAATTACTTATTTATTTATTTTTAGAGGAATAATTGGTTTAATTAAATAAACATCTTTTATTTAATCATGAGTGGAGAATTGGTTTAATTATTACATAAATGCAATAATAAGAAGGAAACATTAATTAAATAGTATGATTATTGGTAACCAGACATAATAACCCAGCCAAAATAACCTTGGACACAATAACCCCGCCATAATAACCCAAGGACACAATAATCCAGGTTCACAATAACCCAGGGTCAAAATAACCTGTGGTCAAAATAACCCATGGACAAAATAACCCATGGTCATTTTAGATCAAGTTAGTATGCTAAAAAAGGGAATGTGAGACACCATAGAGGATATTTAGGTCATTTTTAGATCATATATCCATTATATACCCCTAAAATAGCCTTAAAACATCTTTAATATGCTTAAATAACTTATAAAATGGTAAATAATTATAGAAATAAAGACAAATTCGTGGGAATAAGCTAAATAATAGTTATTATGAAAATATACAAGTCAAAAGGCATTATGAAGAGGCATTAAGAGGATATATAAAGTGGTAGAATTAAGAGAAGTAAAGGAAGGAAGAAGGGGACAAGAATTAAGAGTGTGTAGAGTGATAAGAAAAGAGAAATCAAAATTCATAAAAAAAAAATATTTTTTTAACATTATATTAAACTTTTCTAGGGGTTTCTATAAAAGTATACAAAAATAAATACACTTTTAGGGAATCAAGAAGCTCTTCATAATTTTTAATATATACAACACCTCTTCAATTTTTAACAAGTCAAAAAAATAAGAAATTACTCATTTTAAATGGTTACACATTTTTTCTTCATTGAGAACGTGTCAATAAAATGATCTAGTGTTGTGCAAAATAATTTACAAATAAATGTTCAATTCGGTGCTATACTAAAACATGATTAGAATCTGGTGATATGATTAGCAGTACATGACAAAATCATGCTCCAATAATCTTATGTGGTTATTTTGTCCATGGGTTATTTTGACTGCGGGTTATTTTGGAGAGGGTTATTATGACCCTGGGTTATTTTGTCCTCAGGGTATTGTGGCCGGGTTATTCTGTCCAAGGTTATTTTGGCTAGGTTATTATGTCCTATAATCATGATTATTTAATTAAATATAATGACATAGGGAATAATTAAATAATTAATAATTTTATATAATTAAATAATTAAATAATTAATAAATTAAATAGAAATATTAGTACAGTTAATGAATACAAGCATTTGGCTATTTTTAAGTGTCTACATTTTACCCTCTTAGATGTAATGTTGTTTAGGTATTGTTTCAAAGAAAATTTTATAAAAATAGTACCCTAGTATGCCCCTGTGAAAAAGCATTAGTAACTAGGTATTATGGTGCCCCCTCAAAAAAATGAGCTAAAAAAAAGTGGAGGGCTCATTTGGTTGATATCTTGACCAAGATCACAATGCACTCGCAGTTCAGAAAATGAAGGTCATATGCAAAAGTTATGGACTCTAGAAGTTGAAAAGAATTGCGATCAATAGAAATGCAAGGTGTGAATGTCCATTAAGGTTGGGTAGGAGGTATAAATAGGGATTTGGGGTCATTTTCAAAGTCATTATGCACATTGAACTTTTTAGAGAACTACCAGTGGAAGGAGAAGTTTTTGAGTGTTTTGAGGAGCGATGGTGGAGTACGAAGATAGGACACACATCGACAAGTGAGTTTGAACATATCAGCGTCCATCTGACACTCCACCTTTGGTGAAATTTTTACTTTTCACATTTAATTTTCCTCATGTTTTGTGCATTTTTATAGGTTAGATCAGAAAAAATTAGGTTAGAATGATGCACATATAGGGCACAAATGTCACACATGTGTTGTTTAGTCGACACACTTAGTCAATTAGGATTTGGGCTCAATTACATAATCAAGCCACAATTGGGTTAATAGGGTGACACAGATGAGTAGTGGGGTTGATGCATATATAATGTGTGGTCGATGCACATGGAAAATAGGATCAAAACACTTAAAATGCACAAATGAAGCACTTGTTGATGGGAAACAATGCAAATGATTGGTATTTATAATTTTTTATTTAATAAAAAATGCATATTTATGTTTATTTGTTTTTTTCCAAATGAATGCAAGTTTAAGTAATGTAGGGATAATATGGGTAGTATACTAGTAAATGAATGAATTTATTTTATATCTTGTATGTATGAAATATGTATAGATAGGTATAATGTAGCATGTTGTTAGTGTGAATTCTATTTGCATAGTATTTGACTAGGGAATTGGATTGGATTTGCAGATTAGAGGTGATATCTTGATTACTCGGGAGAATCATCCTCCTGTGTTAGCTTATAGACATAGACTATCTACTGATGAGCGGGAGCATTTGAGGAGCCTATGATTATTGCATGTGACAAAGTGAAACCTTCCTTCCACTTTCCTAATGGGTGTGCACAATCACTTTAGAGGATGTATACCGAATACTCTGAATTCCTATTCAGGGGGAGAGGGTGGCATACTCTGTCCGAATAGGTAGAGAAACTTTATGTGAGTTTTTTATTGTACTATGGAAGACTTAGGTGCCATAGGTTATGATATTATATGGGAAGACATGTTGGGATATGATTCATACTTCATGATGTTGGTGGGGTTGTAGTAGGTGTGCTAGTTCTGAACAAGAGAGTTCATGGGTTCCCTATCAGGTGGGGAGAGATTGTGTTGGATATGTGGTAGAGAGGGACAGTGTTTGCATGGGGGCCATATGTATTGGACATGGTATATCATCAATTACATGAGATTTCTTATCATGGGAGATAGAGCTTGGGATGTGGAGTCACACTTTTATAGGTGCGAGCCTTATTTGTATTTAGTTCAATTTTTAACCAACCAGTGATATAGTTAGGTCATCTAGATGTCTATTTTTATGATGTAGTAGTTGACATGCACATAGTTCATGTTAGATATTGGAGGCTTTTTTTGGACACGTTGAGGGTGTTTAAATGGAGACTCTATATTGGATGCCCCATGCGGGATGATGAGGATGAGAATCTCCCATTTGGATACAAGAGAGTGGTGTGGAGTATTAGTGGGGTCAAGCTAATTTTCTATATGTTTGAGGGATGTTAGAGGTTGGGGACTCGTGATCCCTTTTGCGACAATCGTGACACAGTTTGTCTTATTAGATCCTATGAGATGATATTTTTGATTAGTGACACCAAATGCCAGTGTCACACTGAAGAATGATTCATGGTGGACTATGCATAGGCCTACTCCTTATATGGAAATAGGTGTACTAGTTCCTTTAGTGATGATCCAATGAGGCAGACTACCTCGAGGAGACATGGTAGATGAGGTCAAAGCGGAGTTGTACATGGATGGAGGGATTGTGGAGATGGTGGGAAATGTGGTGGTAGAGACGGATGTAGAGATGGTGGAGATGGTGGGCGAGGAGGCAGAGGTGACAATGGTGATAGAAGAGACATTGGGGATAGGGATGATCAGAGTGGTAGGGGAGTTGCATTTGTAGTTTCCCCATTGGTTGCTCCAAGTGCTATATCAACATTATCCTTTGTTGTAGGAGGTAGTGAAAAGGATTTGGATGTGACTGGTAGTATCTTGGAGGAGATAGAAAGCAACAATGATATTGAAAGCAACCATAGTTATAGCTCTTCGGATGATGAGGAGGATATGAGGTAGACAATAGGAGGAGGTGATGTTGGCTTGATGGATATAGCAATGAGAGGAGATGATGTTGGACTTATGGATGTGGAGATGGGTGGATTTGATGAGATAGAGAAGGATATACCTATCAAAGTGGATGTTGGGTCAGGATGGTATTGTTTTGACATAGATACTATAGATATTGAGATTTTGAGATAGCATTGCAGAGATGTATAGAGAAGATTAGATAGTTTTTGGAGGAGGTTTACATGGGAAAAGGCTAGAGTTGTTGAGGTAGATGGTAGAGCTACAATGAAAGATGCACAGAGGCATTGGTATGTCAGGAGTGTGACCACTTTGGAAGCTAGGATAGATCATATGTAGAGGGAGATGGATGCAAATAAGGACAACATGAGGATGGCGACATAAGTAGTGAAGACTAGAGATCAGGTAGTAGAGGGTAGAGCTTAGGTGATAGTAGTTGAGATGAGATCATTTATTGATAGTGTACAGGATGGTACTACATAATAGTTGATTGATAGACTCCTTCAATAAGGTACATATGCTAGTAGATAGGTCTGAGAGATGCAGATGGAGATATATTATTGGAGGGAAGATTATGATTAGGTTGTTCTTGTTGCACAAAGGATTCATCGTTATACTACCTCTCATCGATCTTAGAGGACATAGAGATCTCAAGGAAGTGGTTCACATGCAGAGCCTCCTAGAGCATCACCATTAGTGATTAGTGCTCCTCCAAGACATATTGGGGCTGGTACATTGAATTCTTATTAGAATTTATAATCTTTCCTCAATTATTTTATTTAATTTGAGGATAAACCAAGGTATCCTCCTTTTATTTAATTTAGGATATTCCTATAGGAATCTCTACATGTAATTTTGTCCTCTAGTCCAAGTGGGAGGACAACTCATTTCTTGTAATTCCTTTAATAAGGAAATTAGTTTATTCCTCCTTATGAGGATGCTCACACTTGGAACACACTTAGTATGAATGTGGAATTCATTCACATGGGGGTTACATGAAAAATTATTCACTCATCTCTAATTAAGAGATGCTTCTCCACACACTTGATACAATTTTTTTCTCACATTCCTTCACACAATTTTCTCTCTTCTTCACATATTAGTTCTCTCATTATTGTATTGAGCTTCTTTCTCATATTCTATCTCTCTCTTTAGGCTTTTATTTCCTCATTCATATTATACACAAGGGGTTTTGTTTTCTTTCCCCTTTCAAAATCTCTTGGCTCTTTGTTTGGATTCTTGGAGCATTCTCATGTTTTGGTGATTGATATTGAAACTTTATCTCATTCTTAGCTTATGGTAAAATTCCTTCTTGCTCTTCACTTTCTTGGATTATTTCATTATCTTATTTTCATTATTTTAATACTTCTAACATGGTATTAGAGCAATTTTAATCCTTGTTTAAGTGTTTTGTAGGAAGGTGCCATTCAAAGGAGCAAGCCTCCTCTTGTTTTTTCTAACTTGTTACAACTCTAACTTGTTTCTTTTTTTTTTATAACTTGTTTCTCTCTAACCCTCTTTGGAAGGCTTGTCGCCAGAGAGTAGCTTTTATATTTTTTGGGGGTTTGGTCAGTTCATCGCCAAACCTAGCTCAACTTTCTTCATTTCAAGTATTTTTGCAAGCTCTAATCTCAGCCTCAGTCGGGAAACCGTGAGGCTTTCTTTTCAAGTTTTTTTAAAATCTAATATTTCTTGTAGGATTCAACTATCTTCATATTTGGTTTTCTAATCCCTTGCATGGAGGATATTTTAATTTTTTTCTTGCAGGCATTTCTCCTTTACTTTACCTTGGTTTAAATCTAACTTCGTTGTCAATTTCATATATTTATCTCTGTTATTTATATCTCAATTATAAAAAAAGGAGGAAGTTAAATGATATAATAATCTCTGTTAAATTAATCTGTGATTTATTTTTAGTGTTGCAACAATCTACATTCATCTTTCCTCAAAGCTTTTATTTATTTATCTTCTATCTTACTATTTCAGTCACTCCTTCTTGGATTTCTCTCCTTGTGTGCTCCTCCTTCCCTGCTCATCTTCATTCTTGCACTTCTCTCTTGCGCAACTTCACCTTATCCTTCCTTCTATTTGATAGGTTATTGCATGGTCTTGTAATGTTGAAAGTGTTGAAGTACATTCTTTGGGCACATGTTGCATGGATGCAACAAACTGACCAACTTTGAGGTAGAAACATTTATTTGCCTCACAAATCTTTAAAATTCTCTTAGTTGTGCGAAGATGAACCTAAGATCATACTTGATAGTACTCCTCTGATTTATGGTCATAACCTTGAAAGGAATACTTGTAGTCAAGACTATTTACAGTGAATTTGTGTACTGCACGAGACGAGCGAACAATTCCTTGGAAAGCAGTGAGGGAAGCTTTGAGCGGGGCATTTAAAATCTGACCCACATTAGAATTGCCCAAAACATCTTGTGGGTAGTTTATTTGTGAGAAGGAAAATGTAATGGCCGGTGGGCATGCACCCACTGTGATGTAGTGAACCACTCAACTTTCCCTTGAACGTTACATGCAACCTTATCTTAAGGAATTTTTTTCTACCTTCTCCACCATTTTTTATGTCTTCTCCATTTTCAGTATATTATATTGTGTTTTGGTGAGAAGAATCACTCTTTGTGTTAGTATTGCTATTTGTGATGCATATTATTTTAAATATGCTATTTCCATTTATTAAATTTATTTTCTTTAATTTTTATTAGGTAACATTTTTTAAGCTAACATTTTAGCCTGCAGGTTCATATTCTTTAATCGTTCTTTATTCCCTTGCAGATTTTAAGTCTGCAAAATATTATTTTTTGAATTGTTTCTTCTGCAAAAAAATTATTAATCATCCAACCACCAGTCCCTTGCGCAAACCATAAAATAATTTGACTGTGTTTGCCAGGGAATAGTTTTTAGCTTGGCAGAAAATATAATTATATATCTGCTTCATTTACTCTTGTTAACTCTGACATTTTTTATTGCAAGGAATAGATTATTATTATCACTTCTTTAAATACTTTAAATACTTTTATCATTCTAAATAAATTCATTTTACTTCATTCAAATTCTTAAAATAGTTTAATACATTAAATACTTTTAACAAATTCTAACAATTTAAAAATTTGATTTAATATTTTAAAAATTTAACAAAAGTATTTGATTTAAAAAAAATTGTTTCGATCAATTTGTGTAAACAAAGCTTGATTAATGTTAATACATTGTCTCTAATACGTTTTTATTCACTAATCCACTCTTAGTTTTAATTTTAATCCATTCCTTTTTTTATTTTAAAACATTTAATAAAATTTTAAATTTTAAAAAAAATTCAATTTGTATTATTCAAAGCATATTTAACCTTAGAGTAAATTTATTTTCCTTGTTCTTTAACTTTTTATATTCTTTGTATTTCACTTTGTTAAGTTAATTTAATCATTTACTTAGTTAATCATGTTTACCCTAATTCTAGAAATCAAATTAAATAGTTCTAACTATCATCAATGGAAAACACATATCTTCTCAAACTGACATAGATGCATGGAAAGTTAAAAATGAAGAAGCTCTTGGATTAATTTGTCTTTCGATTTGTTAGCATACGGTTTTTCCCTTTCTTTAAATCAATTTTCAGACTCCTACAAAGTATGAAAAGAAAAGAAAACCTCAACACTAACAAATGAGTTCCTTTGAAAGCAAACTCTCTGCAAATTTTAAGGTGTGGCTACCTTCCCAAACAGATTTTCAATACAATCTTATTGAAAAATGAAATGCAAAATCATGGGTTCTTTTAACCAGAAAACACATAAGGTAAACATTCAGTTCATCAACACAAAAAGAATGTGCAGATTTTCAAAGAACAACATCTACTTCTAACACTGCTTCAAACTTTAAAATATTTAAATCTAAAACTTCCGTAATGATTCTCTTTGTTACTCTAAGCATGAAATCAACTCATATCACAGTTAAGCTTTGTTTAATATAACTCACTTCCATAAGAAAACAAATTATATAGGATAAAAAAAAATATTTATTGATTCAAAAGCTCAAACACATATGCAATACCATAGGCTATTTCATATATTCTGTTATATTAGTATTCAGAAAGCTTAAAGCATAGTCTTTAGAAAATAGTTTCTCCAAACTCAAAGAGCTGAACCCTTAATAAGTTAAAAGTTTTCAAATTTATAGCCACATAGGGCTTTTGCAACTAACTAGATAAAATTGTCTTTTACTTGAAGTAATTGCTTTAAACTAAATAACTATTTCAAGCAAAAAACAAAATAAACAGAAATGAGCACAAAGCACCATCAAAATATAGCCAGGTGTCCCAGTAAACTAGGGTGTCGAGGCTGCTGTCAGTTGAGCCACCTTCCAGTCTTCAAACACCGCAATGAATGCTAAAATCAATTGCTGGTGTGGTAGGCCAAGGTAATTGATTCGCTGCTTCCACACTTCTTTCTTTTTCTTGACTTGAGCCACTTTCTCGTTGTGCATTTGTAAGTGTTGTTGCTGGAGTAAAAGCATTGACTCAATTCATGCCACTTTTGAAAAATCTTGTACAACTGGTGCTTTCATTCCTTTTATTTCATCAAATCAGGCTTTAACACCCTTAATCACCTGATCAACTAGTCTATCTGATTCTTCTTGGGATTTGAAACACTGCTTATCCACCCAGACCATGTCGCTTAAAATGATATCTTTGATTATCCCTAGCCCTTTTAAGAGGTCTTTTATTTTGGAAATTCCCTGAGCCATAACCTCATTCCTCCAATCAATGCACTCCTTCAAGACATACAAAGTCTTGTCATCTAGCCCTGGGACTGGTCTTTTTGAGAGGAATTTTTGTAGACCGTATTCCTGAACTTCTTCCATCCACTGGAGTTTTTTTATCCAGGTAGTTCTTTTTGTTTCCCATTCTTTGATGTTTTCCTCGACCTTCTTTATCAGGTTATTAGCCTTGATCTGAGATTGATTTTGATAGGTTAATTGCTTAGTAGTCTTATACCTCACATGCTTGATCCATTCTTCAAATGATATGGTGATAACTTTATTTTGTTGTATCTGATCCAGAAATTTCTAATTATCTAGAGATTTGATGTCTATAGAGGTTGGCATTTCACTCAAAGGAAAAGATTCTGTGTGTTGGATATCATGAATATACTGGGCCATGATCTTCATATCTTCCTCCTTCATTTTGTGTTTGTCTTTTGCGTCCTTCCAGACTCTACTTGCAATTTTCTTATTTGAGACCTCAAAGAATTTCATATCAACGGCTTTGCTATCTCTCCCTAGGTCAAATTTGGATACCTAGAAATCCTGGGTAGAGACTTCACCATCCCCTGTATCAATAACTGGTTTCTCTATCTCCACCATCCAACAAATGGTGCTTTCATCAAAGTTTATCCTAGACTGAGTCTTTGGTTTCTTATTCTTTGGTGTTTTTCCAAGACATTTACTCACTACATCCTCGATTGGCATGGACAGGGGAACAATACTTCTCCTTTTGGCAACAAAGTTTTCCAGCCACTGTGGGGCCGAAGTAGATTTCTTCTGAGTATCATAATTGTGTAGGAGGGCCAAAGAATCTTTTGGAGAATTATTAGAGACATCAGGAACCTATTGACTATCTGACATGTTGGCCAAATCAGGATCAACAATAGGGTCTTCTTGTGGTTTAGCTTCAGGAGGATCCAAATCCACAACATCGGGAATTACCTCTGTCTGCTTAGCCTTGTTCTTTATCTTGGAGGATGACTGAGTGACTCACACAATAGGTTCAGCTTGAATTTGAAGTTGAAGTTGAACCTCAGGACTGGTTGGTTCAACTTCAAGTTCAAGAGTACCTGCAAGAGATGTATCAACAACAATGTTTAAAATATAACTCTTTCTTCGTAAGCTTTTCTTCTTTGGTTTTGCCTACTTTTTAGAAGACCGTGAGGTAGTCTTAGGTCTCTTCTTTTCTAATAGCCAAGCTTCTATTCTTTTTAATATTCCAACCTTTCTTACTTGTAGGTTATCCTCTTTTGGCTTTGTCCAATCCAATTCTAGAATTGGTAGAGCCTCTACTTTCTCTGAAAACTAGGAATCAAGTACCTCAACCTCCTCATCTTCTTTGACCCCACTTAAATCAAAATCCAATCGATAAGTGATTATGTGTCTTAGTGTTAATCTTGACCACAGTCTTCTCCTAACTTCAAACTCATCTGAACAACTGGCCCATAAGTCTTCTAGTTTAGGCATGTGCATGAAGGTGACAGGGACATTGAGGTTCGATTTGGAAAAACCTCTATAATCAAAATTGGCCCTGGTGGTATAAGGCTTCAGCCTCAGAACTAACAACTCACTTTCCATTTCCAAGGCATCTTGAAAGTTTTTACATCTGTAGTATCCTATCTCAATAGGAAATAAAACTCTTGAGGATTTCTTTGAGCTACCAGATTATTTCTCCACAATGACGAGCTGTCGGCAAATTTCCATTAAGATCACACTGTTTAAACAAAACTTGGGCAACCTTAGTTGAGCCCCATCAAAACCCCCAACTATTAGGTAAGTAAATCTAGTAAATTGTTTGAAATGGAAACCATATACATTTACCATGTGCTTGGCTTCTTCAGAGAGTCTACGATTTTCTCTTCCCTACAATTCAAAAATTAACTTTGCTAAGAACCTATCATTCACTATTGTGAATTCACTAGAGAACTTTTCATTTTGCCAACATGTAAAAAAATCATAAATTTTCATATTATTGCTCCACAGTTCATGGGGAAGTCCCTCCCAATTTCTATAGCAAGAAAGGACATAGATAAGATAAGAGGACATGTAAAAGGGAGTCAGATTAGTTACATTCAGGAGCTCCCGGTGAAGTTTTTCCACAATTAGGTCAGTCCAGACTATAAACTTATCTCCTTCTAGAATTTTTTTGATGAAACAGTACATCCAATACTCCCAATGAAATGCATGAGGATTTCCTTTCACTCTGTTCAAAAGGAACACAATATCGGCGATATCTTTACAGAAATGCTCAATAGTTAGAGGTTTAGGTATTCTTGAACCTTCCTTCTCTGGTTTCGCTAACCATGTCTGAGCTATTGAGGAGTTATACCTCTTCTTGTCGTCTTCATATGAATGAGCTACCTATGCATAGGTCCAAGGATCATAGGGTTCTTTATCTGGGATCCGAAAAGCTGCCATTAACTTTTCTCTGCTTTTCTTAACCAAAATTTCTCCTGAAGAATCTTTGATGCATCTGTTCTTACCATCATACCTATTGGCACATTTTAATATAAGTTCTGGGAAAACTAGGGCTGGGGGAAAGGCATCAGCCTCCATTAACCCACTTCTTGCTAACTTCTTAGAAAAGGAACCTTCGGAAGCATTGCCAACCCTACTGCATAACTCTCCTAAATTTATATTAACCAAGGAGGTATCACAGATATCTGGAAGAGAGATCAAAAAATGGGTCCTACTTTCATCTTTTGGGAGCTTAGGATGGAAAAGAGGCATCTTAACCCAAGAATTCAGAAAAAATTTACAAAATAGTAACAAGCTGCTTCAACAAACTGAGAGTTGTAAGGAAGAATGATGCACCAATTATCTGCGCACTAATTTTTCTAAGATTATCTTACCGCAAACTTTGCTGCTCCTCCTTTCTCCTCAAGAAAAAAAAAAAAATAAACTCAATTGTGCTTCATTTATTAACATGGCCAATAGGATTTTAAGAAAATCTTCACAGGATGGCTTTATTAAATGTATTAATGAAGGAATGATTGATATGACATCTGAAGTCACTTCTCATTAATTTTCAAGTTAAATCGGCATGAAATTCTCAATTCCCCAGGACATTCTCTAATTACCATATTTTTCAATAATGACACCCCCTACGTCACATCGTCAAGTATCACCTCCACAATTCACATGCACAAGCCGTCGCTTCGAATTTGATAACCCTATACAACAACTTCCCAAAATTGATTTGACACCTGGAGTTCTTGAAAAAGAAAATTTCTACAAAATGAAAGAACAATCCCGTCAAATATTCCATGTGATGGAAATTTTACTTCAAACTTGAACTTGAACTTGAACAAAATTTAAAGTTCAGGACTAGGTTCAGGTTCAGGTTTGACTTGAAAAGACTGACAGACTTACTGAAGAAATTGACAAACATTGACACTGCATAACTCATAACGGTTAATGAACTTGAACTTGAACTTAACAAAGTTCAACTTCAACTTCAACTTAGGATTTTTACTGACCAAGACTAAAACTGAGAGTTAAGAAAAATTGAGGGTAACAACTGGATTTGATTGGGGACCGGGACTCTTCAGGACTGAGAAATGAACCTAGAAGCTCTGGTTTCACAAGACAATTTTTAACTCATTAGACCAAGTCGACTTATCACAATAAAATCTTCTACTCCTACAGATGCAACCCAAAACTTATATACAAGCAAGAAAAAGGAAACTTACAACTAGTAAAGCTTGAGATCCTGCCCATTATAAGACAGGGGTAGTTCATCTCCATCAACATACTTCAGTTTAAAGGCATTTGGACCCAAAGCTTGAGAGATCTCAAATGGCCCCTTCTAGAGAGACTCAAACTTTCCATACACCCCATGTGGTTCTCATCGCTTATCCCAAAGCAGGACCTTATCTCGCTCCATAAATTTTCTTGGTTTGGCATGATGATCAAATATTTATTTCACCTTCAACTGATGACTGGTTACGTGATCCACTAGCTCTGCTCTTACTTCCTCAATTTTTGACAAATACATGATTCTCTTTTCCAACGAATCCTTGAAAACCTCATTCTCAATACACCTCTATAATTTAGCAGTAGCCAATTCCAGTGGAAGGGATAATTGTGCTTCAACTCCATAAACTAGTTCAAAGGGTGACATTCCTGTAGCTCTTTTTGGAGAGGTTCTTTCCGCCCACAATTCTTCATATAACCGCTTATGCCAATCTTTCCCTCTCTCCTCTACAAGCTTTTCATGATATTAATCAAGTTCTTATTTGTAGATTCTGCTTGGCCATTTCCCTGAGGGAAATAATCTGAAGAGTGAGACAAGCTTATTCCATGGTCATAGCAAAAAAGTTGAATTTCTCAAGATGAAAAATTCTGAGCATTGTCAGCCACTATTTTGAGTGGAACTCCAAACCTAGTGACAATGTTCTCTTTTAGGAATCTACAGACTACCTTGGAAGTGGTCACTTTAACAGGTATAGCCTCTACCCACTTGGTAAAGTAATCTGTGGCTGTAAGGATATGAGTGTGACTTCCACTTGAAGTTGGATTAATCGGGCTAATAAAATCAAGTCCCCACTATTGAAAAGGCTCTTCAATGATCATGGGCCTTAAAGGTAAAGTAGCTAACTGGGCCTTGCCTGAGAAGAGTTTACATTTTTTACTATTTGCCACCCACTTATATGTGTCTCTAAACATGTCAGGCCAATAATAGCAGTTTCTTAAGATCTTAAAAGCCATCATAGATGATGAGTAGTGTCCTCCACATGATTCATTGTGAAATGCTTGCAATAACTTATGCTACTGGTCTTTATTAACACATCGCAAGAACATCTCGTCCAATCCCTTTTTATATAAAACATTGTCTACAATGACATATTTTGCTGCTTTTAGCTGTAAATTCCTCTTTTCCTTAGTTGATAGGTTACTTGGGGGTTCTCCATAAGTCAAAAATAATGCTACGTCTGAGAACCATGAGTCATTTGTTTCGATGAACAGACAATTGGGCAAACCTTGATCTTCTTTATTTTCAGCCATCAGTTTACAGAGACCTTGTCCTCTTACTAGCTTTGTGGGTTTGATCTCCAAATCAAATTCCTACACCTTCGCTACCCAAGTAGCTCTATTATTAACAACTACTTCCTGTTGAGTAAGAATACTTTTAATGGTAAAGTTTGGAACAAAAACTATAGAATGTGAATGAAGGATGTAATACTAAAATTGCTTGACTACCTTCACCACAAGGAATGCCTATTTTTCAGTTTGGGAATAGTGCAGCTCATGTTTCTTAAGTGGTATGCTCATGAAGGAAATAGGCACCTCTTCATCTTTTTCATTCTTCTATAACATCACTTCAGACATCATGTGTTCTGATGTATAGCAATAGATGATAAAATCATTTTTAAAATCTGGGTGTATTAATGTTGGAGCATTGGCTATAGCTTATTTTATCTTTCCAAAAGATTTGATAGCTGGTTCATCCCACTTGAAATTCTGATTTTCACTTAACAGATCCACCATCGGCTTTGATGTCTCGGCAAAATCAGGAACAAACTTCCTCAAGAAATTAACTTGACCAAAGAAATACTTTATCCCCTTCTGATTGATAGGAAGACACAATTGCTGGATGAATTTTACTCTTTTTGGATTGATTTTAATACCTTCCTTTGAAACTAAATGACCCAGAAACTTTCCTTTTGTCACACAGAAGATTGACTTCTTTGGATTTAAAGAAACACCATGATCCCTACACCTTTGTAAAACCTCCTTCAAGTCTCTCAGATGCTTCTTACGCCTCCTGGAGAACACTTTAATGTCATCTAAATAAATAGTAATGGTTTTATTTAACAAGTGGCCAAAAGTAGAATTCATAGCCCTCTGAAATGTGGCTCCAACATTAATCAGTCCAAAAGGCATTCTTCTATAGGTGAACATGCCCCATGGTGTGGTAAAAGTCATCTTATGTTGATCTACCTCTACGATGTCGATTTGGTTATAGCCTGAAAAGACATCAAGCAATGACAACATCTCTAAGCCAGCTACAGTCTGAATAATCTGATCCATCATAGGCAAAGAAAAGTTATCTTTAAGGCTTGACTGATTGAGGTTTCTAAAATCCACACAAATTATAATCTCTCCATTCCATTTCCTATGATGTCTACCCATGTAGAGTGATGGATGGGAAAGATAATGTGTGCTTGAATCATTTTGTCAATCTCTTTAAAAATAGCATCCGCCACCTTTGGATTATAGGTCCTCAATTTTTGACGAAAAGGAGACGTTCCTAGTTTCAAAGGAATATGGTGTGTAAATTGTCCTTGCCTAAAATTCTTTAGATCATCATAGGACCAAGTGAAAACATCTTCGTATTCTTTTAGCAACTTGGTAAAATAACCCCTCTCATCTTCATCGCAACACGCCCCTAAGTTTACCAACTTGGGATTGAATTCATCTCCAATGTTAATTTTTTCATATTAACCTGAAGGGACATTATCTGGTATGACAGGTTGGTTTAAATAACAATCCCTTCTATCAAAAAGATTCTCTAACTCCACTAGTCCTTTTGGTATGGAGTTACCTTTAAGCTTAATCACTTCCTCCGAGGAGCTGGCTTCCTTTTTTGGACATAATTCATGGCACTCAAACTCTGATCCTTCAAAATAATTAGTTGAGAACTTGTCCAACCCCTGCAAAAATTCATTAATGTGGGCATCATTTCTAAAAACTTGCCAGGAGCAAGAAGTATCAGGTACATTGGGCCTATGTATAACCTCAATTGTCTAATGATCTTCTATAAAGTCCAAATGCAGAATCAGTAGGGATGTTGATCTTGCTAGAGCATCATACCTTGAGTTATATTCTCTAGGAATTGCCTCTATTGAAAAAGCCTCAAACCACTCAAGTTCATCCCAAACCCTATTCTTGTAATGCTTCAGTCTCTCATTCTTCACTGAGAATAAGTTCTTAACTTGTTTAACAATTAACTCAGCATTGCCACGTGCCTTTAAAATCTTAATTCCCCTTTTCTTTGCTTCTTCTAGACCCAGCAACAAGGCTTCATACTCCATTGTGTTGTTTGTGTTCTCAAATTCAAGCTTAAATGAAAAAGGGAGTTTGAGACCAAAAGGGGAAATAAGGAATACCCCTACCCCTGAGATTGTGGAGGAGCAACTGCCATCAAATTCAAGAATCCAAGGAACTTCTTCATCCATAACAACAGGACCTGGGACATCATTCTCAGATAAGATAACATAGTTAGCAAACTTAGACTCTTGATACAAAATCTAAGATTTGGGATCTTCTGAGGGAAAAATAATGTACTTGGACTTGGGTTCTAGGAGTAGAGTAACCTTCTTATTTCCTATAGGGACTATGGCCTGAGACCAATCCAATTTTATCTCACCACCTAGATCTCTGCAAAAGGTTCTGCATAGGAGCATTCCATAGCTAGCTGGAATATCAGCTACTAGAATGGTAGCTTCAATCTTTTATCAGGGAAAGCCGCTAAAGCAACTTGAGAATCTTTGATTTGACCTAAGAGTGGAACCTTCTTAGCATCCATGGAATAGTAGTGGCTAAAGGTGTCATTCATGGGGAGGTCTAATGCTTTGGCTACAGATGAAGGAATGATATTGTCCGATGCCCCTGAATCAATGATATGATTGTTTAGTTTGAAATCGTGAATGAATAAGGATACATAAAAGGGTTCTGGTTTCAAATTGGAGGGAATAGTAGAAACAACCTTATCTACAGGCTTTTGTTCCACTTTGTCCTCTTTCTTTACAGTCTCCCCTTTAAAACATGCATTATTAGTCGGTTGAGCCTTAGGTTCAATAGGGGAGCCTTTGACATAATTGACCAATTTATCTAACTCCTGGGGGTTCATTTTTAAGTAATTTGTAGTAGAGAATTGTACTTTGGAAGTTTTACAAAAATCTACTATACTAAAAGAAGATTTAGATTCAAACCTTATCAATATTTGTACCTCTAGATTACTTGTCTTCGGGACCTTCAGATTTGCATTGACCTAACTTCCACTATCCTTGGTTTCTGCATTTGACCAATTACTCACTTTTCCTCCACATTGATTTCTTATAAAAAATAAGCAAGAAGTATCCCCTAAAGTTACCAATATGTCACCACCCCTTTCGGAGTCTGATTCATATTCAAAATAGAAATTTCCAGAGTTGCCAAGTTTTTCAAAGGATATGTCTTCAATGATTATCTTCACCGCAGCTTCTTTTTTAGCTTCAAGTTGTGCATATCATATATTTTCAGGGCATGAACCCCCCTCATGCTCATCAGTAAGATAGAAAACACACATGTTTCCTTTATTTGGAGGAGGTTCAATTTTCATTCTCTACTATGGAGGAGGAAAATTGAATTGTTTGCTCGAGCTTGAGGCTCCTTGAGCTGGGTATTTGCGTGGGATATCTTGATAAGGATTGGCAGCTTTAGGAAATTTTCATTTGATTGTTATTAGGTCATTCATCAGTCTTTGTATTACAAGGTCTGATGATGAAGAGGTGGAAGGCTGAGAGCTAGGTGTTTGTACATCTTTTCTCCATTTGCCACTTGTTATGAGATCATCCTCTAATTCAATGGCAAGTGTTTGAGCAATGTCTAAGGTGGCCGGCCTAGCTCTCTTTAAAGGAAATACAACATCAGGAGGCATAGCATTCAAGAAAAACCCCTTTTGATTTTCATCATTAGGTCTACTTGCAAATGGAATTTTATGAATTCTTTTGTTAAATCTTGCCATGAACTCCCTCATAGGTACTTGAATCTCTTTCTTCATTTGACTTAACTAGATCAAGAGTGTGTTAGCATCATTAGCTGACTTAAATTTAGTCTCAAGTTCTCTTTTCATGGTATCCCAATTGGTAATAGAGGCATGTGGTAGATTATGAAACCAGTCTGGTGTGACATCTATCAATGTCAAGACAAAAAGCTTGATAGTTACATCTAGGGTGCCAACATCCAAAAATTTGCATGTTGTGTTGAAGGCACTCAAATGGTCTTCTGGAGACTTCTTTCCATCACCACTAAATTTAGGTAAAATATCTCGACCTTTAGGCAAGTTTCCCAAATTTTCTCCTAAGCTTAAAGGTCCTACAGCCGCACCCCAGGGTTGATTCTGAGCCATGGTAGATAAGATGATATTTAAAGGCTGTAGATTTATGAAAGTAGGGGCTAGGGTTCCCGGTGGTACCAAGGATTGAAAAGAGGTGACAGGAGTAAATTTGGTGGGGGAGGAAGGCCTACTGACTATCTTGTAGCATCTTTCTCTTAAAGGAGTTTGGGGTTTAACATCAAGCTTTGCTATATCTTCAAAATTTGATTCAACAAGACACTTTACCCAGTCTCCTCTTGTAAATCTTTTATCGGCCAACTTACCTACTTAAACTAAATCAAATATGAAAAGAAAGACCTATTCTTAAGGTCTTTGAACTGCTTTGTCCACTACAATAGCCTCTTGGGCTATAGGTAAGCCCCTTAACCACTCTCCAATTTCTTCTTCCTCCTCAAGGACCAACCTTACTTGCTGATATTGTTGCCCACTTGTTCTCAACTTCCAAGTTGTTGCATTAAGGTCGGCAATTATGTCTTCTTGAGTATTTGAAAAATCAAGGCCTAGTTGCAAAACTGGAGGAACTTCTTGTTGGTCAGGAATCATCTCAGTAGGTAACAGCATAATGAATCATTAAAATACAAATATTTAAATCCTAGTCTACTCTTTAGACTCTCTCCCCAGTAGAGTCACCAAAAACTATTAGCATATATTTTTTCCCTTTCTTTAAATCAATTTTCAAACTCCTACAAAGTATGAAAAGAAAAGAAAACCTCAACACTAACAATTGAGTTCCTTTGAAAGAAAACTCTCTGCAAATTTTAAGGTGCACGTACCTTCCCAATCATGGGTGCTTTTAACCAGAAAACACATAAGGTAAACATTCAGTTCATCAACACAAAATGAATGTGCATATTTTCAAAGAACAACATCTACTTCTAACACTGCTTCAAACTTTAAAATATTTAAATCTAAAACTTTCATAATGATTCTCTCTGTTACTCTAAGCACAAAATCAACTCATATCATAGTTGATTTTTGTTTAATATAACTCACTTCCATAAGAAAACAAATTATATAGGATAAACAACAATATTTATCGATTCAAAAGCTCAAACACATGCAATACCATAGGATATTTCATATATTTTTTTATATCAGTGTTCAGAAAGCTTAAAGCATAATATTTAGAAAATATTTTTTCCAAACTCAGAGAGTCGAACCCTTAATAAGTTAAAAGTTTTCAAATTTATAGCCACGCAGGGCTTTTGCAACTAACTAGATAAAACTGTCTATTACTGGAAGTAATTTCTTTAAACTAAATAACTATTTCAAGAAAGAAAAAAAAATGGAAACGAGCATAGAGCGCCATCAACATATAGCCAGGTGTCCCAGTAAACTAGAGTGTCAAGGCTACTGTTAGCTGAGCCACCTTCCAGTCTTCAAACACTACAATGAATGCTAAAATCACTTGCTGGTGTGGCAGGACAAGGTAATTGATTCGCTGCTTCCACACTTCTTTCTCTTTCTTGACTGGAGCCACTTTCTCAGTGTGCATTTGCAAGTGCTGCTGCTAGAGTAAAAGCATTGACTCAATTCGTGTCACTTTTGAAAAATCTTGTATGGCTAGTGCTTTCATTCCTTTTAGTTCATCAAATCAGGCTTTAACAA